>CAUYQG010127148.1:0-25954 GCA_963574415.1 Tarsius wallacei
TCTTGTCAAGTTGCTTAGGCTGGTCTCAAACCCCTGGGCTCGGGCAATCCTCCTCCTCCCAAAGTGCTGTGATTACAGGAGTGAGCCACCAAGCCTGGCCTTCTTTACACACTTTTAGATTTACACCATCTCTTTTCCTGACGGCCGCACCACCAGTCTTATAGAAGCCACAATCATCTCTCGCTGGAGTACCGCATTGTCTCTTAACTGGTCTCTCTGTTTACATGTGGGCCCCATGCAAATTTCCCCCACATACCATGCAAAATGATTACTCTAAAATGCAAATCAAGCCGGCTCTGTGGCTCAGCCTATAATCCCACTGAGGTGAATGCATTGCCTGAGCCTGTGGGTTCAAGACCCGCCTGGGCAACTTGGCGAAACCTCATCTCTACAATAAATCAAAAATTAGCTGGAGATGGTAGCGTGCGCCTGTGGCTCCAGCTTCTTGGAAGGCTGAGGCGGAAGGATCGCCGGAGCCCAGCAGGTCGAGGCTGCGGTGGCCCGGAGCCGCCACTGCACTCCAGTCTGGGCGACAGAGTGAGACTCCAACTCAAAAATAAATAAATAAATAAATAAAAATGACAATGAAAATCTTGAGACTCTAAAAGCCATTTTGCTGACAGTGCTCCTCTAAACAGCCAGCAACTACGCTATTACTTTCATTTTTAAAAGATATTAAGGGTTTAGGCTCGCCAATCTATAATTTCTTGTAAAACACCATTTAAATTTTTGAATATAAAGAACAATGATCATTATATTTTAGTTCTCTGGTTTCTCATAGCCCTCTTTCAATTTTCAGAAGCAAATATATAGGCTTTCAATATAAGTGTGTTCAGCCCATCATAAATCAACGCAGGCAGGGCAAAGTAGATGGACAAGTAACAAGAAATTTACTATATTGTGCTTATATATTTGTCCTTCATGTTTTCTACATCTGGGTTGTTTGTCGTAGAAATTGTTGATCAGTTTTATAGGTATGGTCATGGCTTCTGGCAAATTGAGCTACTGGGTATACTTTTTTTGTTTGTTTGTTTGTTTGTTTGTTTTGAGTTGGATTCTCACTCCATCACCCCAGCTGAAGTGCAGAGGCATGCTCACAGCCACCCCAGTGTCAACCTGCTGGGCACAAGTGATCCTTCTGCCTCAGCCTTCCAAGTAGCCAGAACTACAGGCATGCGCTACCATGCCCGGCTAATTTTTTAAATTTATTGTAGAGATGAGGTCTCGCCAAGTTGCCCGGGCTGATCTTGAACCTGTGGGCTCAAGCAATCCTCTCACCTCAACCTTCCAAAGTGCTGTGATTATTTATAGGCTTGAACCACCACGCCCGGCCAGCTACTGTATATAGTGTTGAATAACATAGGCTCTGAAATTAGGCAAATATTTCCTATTTCTGTGCTATATCCCTTACTTGCCAAATGGTATGGCATTGAGCACATTAATTTTTCTGGGTCTCAAATTTCTTATTTCTAAATCTGGGGTATAATAGTGATTGTATCATAGAATTTTTGTGAGAATTAGATAGAGATGCTAGAAAGTGCGTGGCCGGTTCCTAATCATTAGTGAAACATAATGAATTGAACAACAGTAAATGATGATTACTAAAAGCATACTATGTGCCAGCTTAACACTAAATATAGTTCAATAAACTTTAAACGAGTCAGATGCGAGAGACAAAGAAACAAAGATGTCTAAGAATGTGTCAATGGAAAATAAGGTGAATGAAAACTTTGAACGTTCAATTGAATGTGTTCAGCTTAATGATCTTGGACTATTATTTGTAAAGTTATAAGAGACACTATGCACTTTCACATAATTCCTAAAGTATCCTAACATTCTGACTGGTTTGTTTATTTTTTACTACATGCCAACTTCACTAGAATGAAGCCATGTAAAGTCAGAGACGTTACCTACTCTTAATTCACTGTTATACATTGCCTATACCCAGCATTTGATGCCCGCTTCACACTGTAACTCCCCAAATGATAGCTGTACTATCTTTTCTTTTTTTTTTAAGTTGGAGTCTCACTCTGTCATCCAGGCTGGAGCACAGTGGCATGTTCACAGCCACCACAGGCTTGACCTGCTGGGTTCAGGTGATCCTTTCTCCTCAGCCTTCCAAGTAGCTGGAACCACAGGCACACACCATCATGCCTGGCTGAGTTTTTGATTTATTGTAGAGACGAGGTCTCACCATGTTGCCCAGGCTCATATCAAACCCCTGAGTTCAGGCAACCCCCTCGCCTCCATCTCTCAAAGTGCTGGGATTACAGGGGTGAGCCGCCACCTCACCCGGCTCTGCTATCAATTAGTCATTAAAAAATAAAGCTTTGCTTATCCAAAGTATATGCAAGACACTTAACTAAATATTTTAAGCAATCAAAGATAAACTGGTCATGAATTTGGCCCTCAAAAGAAAGAATGAGGAAAATGGACATTTGTACTGAGATGATAAAATATACATATAAATACATTTGATACAGGTAGACTTCAGAGGAGGGAAATCTTACTTTGGCCACGAAGAAGAGATAATTAAATGGAAATTTCTATTGATTTGTATCTTCAATCTGTATTGGAATAATGGTATAGTCACAAACGTGCCACTTTGCCACTTAGTATATCCCATATATGCATTTTACTTGGGTGTTTTAAATATCTGAATACAAATGGCTTTAGTTGAAGCATGCACTCTCATTTTACCCCAGACTCTATTTCACTACATGACAGTCATCCCTTAAAGACACTCCAGATAGATTTACTGTTGTTGTGACCCTGAAGGCACAGAAGACGACTCACAGCGCCTATTAAACAAAGCTTCACAGTGACCGGTGAAGGATGAGGAAGTGACAGCAGTCCATGGAGGACATAGTTGAGACACAAGGATGCACAAGCTAGGAACCCAAGGAAAAACTGTAGGGAGGGCAGAAAGGCGAGGAAGGCCTTTGTCAGCAAGTTGTGGCAAGATCCAATCAAAGTGAGCTATTCCTATTAGAGGAATCCCATCACTACTCACAGTTGACACATGGGGCACTGGTTCCAGAAGGTTGAAGACCTCCCAAATCAGCAGCTCAGTCCAACTTGCTAAGCAGTGCTTCCTCTGGAGGGCCACACAGACGCCATGCTGGGGGCCATCTGGACCCCTCTGCTCACGAGAATTTAGCTAGCAGCTTTGTACATCAGCAAATAGGAATACCTATTTCTCTGTCTTCTTCTTACACTCTCATGAATAAAATATATAATCAGAAAATTTTGACTTCCGAAAATGCACCAACATGTTCCCAGTAGTTCTTATTCTCAAAAAAAAATGTCTGATAAATCCCTAAGTATATTAACAGCGAGTGGGTATTTATAATCACAAATAAAATCAGGTTCAAAAAGCTTTTTGTCACACTTTTATACCTCCAAATTCCTGGCTTTATGCAGTCATTGTTTGCTTCCTTTACTTTCCTTCTTACATTCAAAAATAATTCTGACTGAGTAGCATACGTCTTCAGGAAGAGATGACACTTGTCAACTGGAATGCAAAATGTAGCGGATATAGTTGGCACCCCATTCACATCCTTTTACCCTTGCAGCTTCGCTAGAGTTCAAAAGCCGGTGTTTGTTCTTCCTCTGAGTCTCTCTTGCAACCCAAGCCCACCACGTGACAGGCCAGAAGTGCCAGATAATTCAATCTGCCTTCCCCAGTGGAAGCCGGCTTTCAACCAATGACTGATAGGGGTTGATGCATAAATATCCCAGCCCACTTGTCCCTTTGGATGTGTGTGGAGTTAGGCGTGTGGGCAGGTAACACTGATGTTTGTAAGATATGTGTTCTACGCTGGCTTCCAGAGTTTCTTCAGAAGGTGGCATCAGGAAGTAATCGCTCACTGTGGTAGCTGCATGTAACACATTCCAAAGCCTGCCTTTCCTTTCCTGTCTCACTTTCCCATTTTTCCATTTTTTAAAACCAGTATTTGCTGAATTCAATAGCCAAATAAATTACTTAATCTCAAATCCTTGTCACAGAGTCTAACTGAGTGAACCCAAACGAAGACAGAGTAATACCAAATGTCTGCACTCATCTCAGTTGCATTAAGCATTTACTTGCTAGACTTCCAGAAATGTGATCTTGCTAATATCCATCAAATGATCTTTCACAGGAACTCTAACAAAAACAGAGTGCTTAGTTTAGCCAAAGTGATGATAGTCACCTCATTTCGGTAATTTACACTGTCTCTCAAAGAGCACAGGAAAGGTTGTCCAAGCCACTCCCTCAACTTTAACCCACCTCTGAGATTCCCATTGAAATGAAATCCTCCCTGGCTACTTCCATATGCACACCATTGTACCTTCACTGCAGGACTCAACATGAAAAGAAATCTTAAGTGGAAAAGAATCTTAACTTGTCTCTCGCCAAGTAAATGGAACAAAAAAAAAGGAAAAAAAAGTTGGTTAAGTGCTGCTCATTTTATATTGATGTTCCCTTTTCCTAGTTTGATCCTATAGAAAGAAAAAACCCTCAATTCCTTTTTTAAAGAGTATTCACTTTTACCACAGCTGGACACAAAAATTATAAGCAAGCTCTCAGCAGAGATAAAGGCGTTTGGAAGCGTGGGGCCTCAGCATGACAGGCCAGTGAAATCTTAGAGTTATAAACAGACAATGGGTGGACTGCCATTTGAGAAAGAGACACGGCACAAGCAAAGAGCTCAGCAGAAAATAGGCACAGATTCCCTGATCCTGGAAGATTATTGTTTTATACAGCCTTCAAAAGCCATCTTCCAAAGTTCAGCTGCTTTGCTCTTCTATCTATAGGTGAGAAAACACTTGTAAATTGGGAAAACAGTAACCTTGGCAGCATGCATGTAATAATTATTTTTTGTTTGTTTGTTGAAGAATCTGTGATTAAAGTAACCAGGCATAACGTGCATTTCATTTGTTGATGATGTATTTTGCTCTCATTTTCTTTTCCTAGGCAAGCTTTCAACACTTGCCTCTTTTGAAGTCTGGGTCATCCATTTACAGCATCCTCTCCACGTACTTATTGGCATGTTTTTATTTTCATTACATTCTTTCGCCCTCTTCACTTGTCTTGTTTTTCTCCCTCCCTCATCATCTGTCATTTCATTATATGACATTAGTTAGCATCTGTGTTGATTTTCTTATCTGATGGTGCAACGCCGAGAACTCCTATGACCTTAATATTCTCTCTACGTTCCATCTTCAATCAAATCTTTGAGCTCATTCCTCCTTGACATATTTCTGGCTGCAAAGGCCATGCTGGAGAAGTACAGGCTAGACTCTTGCGACTCCCTGTGTGATTCAAGCACATGCAGCATCATTCAGCATATTTTGGTAGCTTGCAAGGAATGCACATTCTCAGGTTGAATGAGAACCTGCACTTGATAAGGCCTCCAGATATTGGTATGTTCGTTAAAGCCCGAGAAGCTTTAATATAGGTAATACAGATGGTTCCATATTAGACAGAATTTATAGCAGCTTAAATCATTCATTTAAATCATTCATTCTAAGAATATTCATTAGTGGATCAGGGTCAAGTGGTAGCATGGGAAGTGCAAGGACTTCACAGAGAAAAAATGAGAAGCACATGGCTACAGGGCGCTCTGAGAGCTCCATTTAAAAGAATAGAGAGAAGGCCAAGTGCAAGGTAGCACTACATTTTTTCTGAGGAACTACATGTGGTGTGAATCACTAGTCCAAACGGCCTTCAGAGGATTCTAGTCCAACACAGGAAAGTACCACTGCCAAAAGACCTTGTCTAAATGAGAGGACAGACTGGTACTAACTTCTAGATTATGAGAATTGTCCACGATTCTGTGAGTCAGATGTTTTCTGATATTCTTTTTCTTTTCTTTTTCCTCCACTCTGTTTTCCGTCTTGTTCTCCTTATCCATCAATTTCCCGGACTTGTCTTCCTTCCCAATCTAGACTTCAAAGCTAATGTTTTAAGCGATGCATCCTCTGGCATGCCGAAATGCCTCACTTTCTTGACCTCATATTCTACCCACTGTACTAGCCCCAATAGGGGGTCATCTGAGATGATATCCCCCTACTTTTCAAATGGTGTTAGGATTACTAAGAAATGTGCTGCGTGAGCTGATTCTATGTGCCATGTGGATAAAATGGTATGACTATATCTATTTTTCTCAAATTCCAACCTGAAGTTTATATTCCTCTTTCTCAGAGGATGATTTCACTTTCTTACAAGAAAAAACTAGGTCATGCAGTATACATGTCTCCACTCTCTTCTCTATGCCATAATTCTTGACATATTCTTTACATCTTGAAGATTTTGTTTCTACTACACTCTCTTTTTAGTTCACCTTAACTTCTTCACTCTGGTTAGTTTTTTTGTTGTTGCTGTTGTTCGTTTGCTTTAAATTCTAAGTTTGAATTTCCTATTTGTATTCTTATTTTATTGTCTTTTCACTCTTAAAACCCTTTATTCTCTGGATATATTTTACTATAAATTATTTTCTTTTTAGCATCATCAGTTTCTTTATAGGGACATTTTATGTGCTTAAAAACAACTTCAGATTATTTTCTATCTTAAAAAAATTAGAAAGTTGTTCGTCTCTTGTAGCCTTTACCTTATCTCACTAATAAAACTCATCAAGAGAATATTCTACATATCTAGCAGTAAGAGAGAACAGATTAAAACAGATTAAAAATAATATCAAAACCATGCTGATTGTAATAACCCAGATACAAAAGGGTAAGTACTGTAGGATCCCACTCACAATAAATTCTAAAAAAGAAAACTTAATCTGTAGTGAAAGAAAGCAGATCAGTGGCTGCCTAGTGCAACAAGTGAGGGGGTTGAATTGAGAAGGATCATAAGAGGACTTTCTGGAGTAATGGAAATGTCTTGACTGTGGTGTTGGTTCCATGGGCAAATATGTGTGTCAAAGCTCATTGAAACGCACACTAAAAAATGGGTTCATATTTATATGTATTGTCATTTATCCCTTCATAATCTGATTTAACAACATTCCTCACTTATTGTCTATATGACCTTGCAGTTAGTCCGATAAGCCCAGGGACATCTGGCATCTACCTATAGCACGTCACTGAAACGATTCTAATGAAACTCACAAATATAGTCCTGGTAGTGTCTACTTTCTTGTACGTTCTCATCTTTTAACTTTGAGGGAGGCTTAACTACCCTCCTGCTTATTTGAACATTCCTTCTATACCTACTTCCTAAGTCTTACTCCTCTACTCATATCCTGATATTTAGAAGTAATTTAATGGCTATATTAAAAACCTATTGCCTTGTTCACCAATTGCCATGATTCTGAAAGCTTTAAGTATTCTCTCCCTTGTGATAAGATCAAACTCTCCCCTCTCCCATCTCCTGATCTGCACCCCAGAGTTCTACCTCAAGGTTCAAATACTTGAAAATAAATATACTTGCCAATCTAAAGCAGCTAAAATCTAACTTCTCTGGCAATTTTACAGTCATTCCAATTAAACGTGTCAAAACAATTTTATCTCCACTATCCACATCAAACATCCACTAGGTATGTACATGCCTTATTTGGACCGACTTTCAAATTCATATGTTACTTTCCATTCTCATTATAGCCATCTGGACTCACGTTTTTATCTGATGCTTTATTGGAATAACAGCTCCCTTTCCCTCCAGAAATCTCACTTCAGCTCCTCAATAGATTCTATCGACTGGCATCTGATTTATTGTCTTAAATGTATTGTGATGCTTGTTCCACTTAGTAGTTCAATAAGCCACAAACATCACCCAATTGCTTTTGAAAACAGTTTCACATCTTGAGTCCTTGGCATGCTCTTCCACTGTTGTCTTATGAAATTTAGTCCGAATTCCAAAGCCTACATTTCATCCAGTCTGAAAGAGTCACTATTCCTATAGAATGCCCTTTTTAAAAAAAAAAAAAAAAAAAAAAAAACTCCTGAACTTCTTGATTTGTTCTTCTCTTTGTCTGAAAAGCATCCCACCATTGTTTTAGTCTACAGATGTCTTGGAATGATTGTCAGTTCCTTGATGACACAGCAGGTGTCAACCATTTCAGAATGACTTTATTTACGATTGTTTAAGAGACACATCCCTTATGTGTTCCCAAATTATTTAGTTTATACCAAATATTTGACAGTTATATACTCCGTTATATTGTAGTAATTTGAATGAATGTATTTCCTTTTGTCAGACCATATTCCATGCGTGGGAAAGCTATGGAATTTATCTCTATAGAAGAGTGCGACAGTGGGCTTGCTCACTGTGAATACTCCATGAGAAATGCCACTGGAATAATATTTCATCAACTACCTTGTATTATAATTGTATAAGTTCTCAAATAATGCATTTAGAGCCTCTTTTGGTATTCAGTCAGGCAAAATATCTTCAAGTAAACATTTCTATCATATCAATAAGTAAATATAAGTTATCTTTATGTCATCATTGTATATCAAGTCTTAACCACATAAAGAGCAGATTTTAAATGACACCATTAAGGCATGAGTTAAAAATCAAAGAATTCAATTTTTGGTAAAAGAATTTCCAGTAAGTTGATTGAGGAATGTCTGTATGTGTATAGGAGATACATATGAGTGTAGTAAAAATTTGATTTTTTTTTTTCTATAGGAATCCAGGGTTTTCCCTTCAGCCAGACCTCAAATCTGCATTTTACACACTTTTGATGTCTATAAATTGTCTTTTCAAAAAGAGTGAATACGTTGTTTTTTTAAAAATTTTACTCATTTAAAACTGGAATAAATATTTAAATGTGCAAAACAGACCTGGAAAGAACTAAGTGTGAATTTGCTTGTAATCTTAAAAGATGGTAAAGTAAGATTGACTACAAAGGTGAACAAGGGGAAGATGACATTCTTTTTAACATAACAAAACACTCAGAAGGCACAGAATAAAAGATCAATAGAACCAAAATATTAGCTTCTTCAGCACTGCCAAAATACCCAAAATAATACCAAAATGACAACTAGAGACAAAATATGCAACTCTCAACGCTAAACAAGGGAGTTTTCTTAATGTTTAAAAGTCCCGGCAGAATATGACAGTTAAGTCAACAGAAAAATGGTCAAATGATGTGTGCAGGCAATTTCTTTAAAAAAAAAAAAAAGTGAGAGAGAGAGAGAAATAAATAACACATAAACATAAAAATATGCTGAAGCACACTCAGTCAAAAATCGAAAATCAAAACATTTTGCAGTTATCCACTTATTAAAGATTAATATGCTTCATAACGTTGTGTTCCAGCGAGGGCAGAGGGAAACAGAAATCTGCGCATTATCTGGTGGGAGTGCAAATTGGCACAATCTCGTTCAAGGGTAATATGAAAATATTCATTAAAAGAAGTGCCCAGATTCATGTCTGGCAAATAAGAAGTGGGAAACATATTTATTGTTGAATTAAAATTCAAAGCTACATATGCTCTTTGACCCATCAGTTCTATTGCTACAAATTTACTATGTTGAGTTGCTCACCAAATGCATTAGATATAACATGGAGAGCCACTCCAACATTGATTGTAATAGCAAGAAATCTGGAATCTATCTCAAAAGGGAAGGATACATCAAGAATAACGTGCAACCAGCACAAAGAATAATGCCAATTTTTAAGTGCAAACAAAGCAATCTGCATAGATCATGTAAGTGATGACATCATCTAGGAAGAAAAATTTTATGGTATAATTGTGTGTATAAGTGTGTGCGTATATTATACATACATGTATATTTATATACGTATGCACTATATATTGTTTATATATAAAAGCATTTCAAATTATTCATCATAATTATCACTAGAAAGTGACAGAGAAAAAGAAATTTTTTAATTATGAAATGCCTGACTGTGTGATCTAGATTTTTAGGTTGAGATATAGAAGGGGGACCAAAAAACCCCCCCAGAATTTATTTACCAAAAATTGTGTGTTGATTCCTACAAGTTTAAACTTCAGTAGTCTTTGAAGTAACCTCTGTTTGATGTCACACACCTAGCAAGATGCTTTTTCCAGTGCTCAAAACAGTTTGTGAACTTGTCCACTTTGATGCCTTTTAGTGCTTCAGCTGTTTTTCTTTTCACTTCTTCCACACTGGCAAAACGTTCCCCTTTGAGGACTTATTGCACATAAGTACACCAAAAAAAAGGGAACGATCTGCTGAATAGGTAGGGTGGGACACAGGGCTTGTGCCGTTTTTTGGTCAAAAACAGCAGAAAACTCAGTGCTGTGTAAACAGGTTGTTCATGTAAATCACCCATCCTGAAATGGGCAAACGTGTAGAAAGAGTCTCCAGAAAAAATCACCCAAGCCAACCACAGTCTCTCACAACAACACTAGCTGGTACACCAATGCCAACAGGTTCCTAGAACACATACCTCCTCAGGGAAGCCTGTACCATAAGGAGCCCATCCTCCAAAAAATAATCCTAGAACTTTTTGGGTCCACCCTGATAATGACTTCCATAAATTCACTCTTTTAAAGTACCTAATGTGAAATTTCCTAGTGCATTCACAAAGCTGTACAGCCCTCACCACTATCTAACTTCAGAACATTTCATTATTCCAGAAAAGAAACCCCGTAGTCATCTTAGTCATTAGCAGTCATTCTCCATTCTTCTCACTTTATAGCTCCTGGCAAGTCGTAATCTACTTTCTGTCACTATGGATTTGCCTATCTGGGCATTTTATATAAATGGAATAAAACAAAGGATGGTCTTTTGTATCTGACCTCTTAGACTTATGTAATGTTTTCAAGATCCATCCACACTGTAGCTTGGATCAGTATTTCAATGGCTGAATAACATCCTATTGTAGGAATATAGTATATTTTACTTATCCATTTGGTAGTTGATAGAAAATGGGGTGGTTTCTACCGTTGGGGTATTAAAATGATGCTGTGTGTAAACGTGTTTTCAGTTCTCTTGGGTATACACCCAGGAGTGGAATTTCTGAGTCATATGATAACTCTCTGTTTCCTTTTTTGAAGAACCCTGCCAAACTGGTTTCCAAAATGGCTGCCCCATTTTGCATTTCCACCAGCAGTGCATGGGGTTCCAATCACTTCACATCTTTGCCAACACTTCTTCTTCTTTTTTGACGACAGCCATTCTATATGGTATAAAGTAGTATTTTGCTATAGTATTGATTTGCATCTACCTAATGGCTAATGAGTTACAAAAATTTTCATGTGCCTATTGGCTATTTTATTCTCTTTGTTGCTATTGTAAATAGAATTTTTAAAAATTATTTTCACTGACAGTGCACAGAAATACAATTGATCTTTAAGTATTGATCTTGAATTTTTCAATATTGCAGAACTCATTTATTAACTCTAATAATATTTGTGTGTGTGCGGGTGCATGTGTGTGTGTGTGTGTGTGTGTGTGTGTGTAGTGTTTCTTAGGATTTTTTCTATGTACAAATTTCTGTCATGGTAGGGGTTTTTTTAAAACCACATGCCTGTACTGTGTTTATAATTTAAAATTATTTTGAATAAACTAGGATTCAATTCTAAAGCCTTAACTCACAAAACCTAAGACAAAAATATATGATAATATTCAACACTTTCAAACTAAGTTCTGCTTTTTTTTTCTTTTTAAGAACAGGAGTTGGAAAAGTATGGTCCACTGCCAAATCTGGCCTGCTACTAGCTTTTATAGATAAAATTTTATTGGAACATAGCCACATTCATTTAGTCACACATTGTCTATGGTAAATTTCAGGCTAAAATAGTAGCATTGTGTAATTACAACACAGATCTTATGTCCCACAAAGTCTAAAATATTTACTATCTATTCCTTATAGAAGGTTTATTCATCGTTGGTTTAAAATACCCTACATTGAAATCTGAAATATTAGTGGGAAAAAATTCCAGTTTAAAACTGTGTCTGAATTCCTGTTTTACAATAGAACTATCTTTTGTTGATAGCACGTATTGCCACATATATAAAGTACATATTGTCATATTTTAAGTCTTTAAATAATTTATTAAAATAAACTAGTTGCTGGCATATTTTAGGTTTTTATTGTTTTATATCATCTTTAGAAAAATACCTGATCTTTGTTATATTTAAATGATTATTGTTCAAATTAAATTTTTAAAATTTATTCTGTTTTTTTTCTTTTAAAGATGTGGGGTACAATTCAGGATTAGGTATACAAATGTTTGTTGTGCATGCACCCTTGTTGATGAGGTATTCCCCCCTCCCCTGGCAGATTCCCACTACTGCCATGGTGCTGAGAAAACTGGCTGACCACAGGCAGAAGATTAAAACAAGATCCCTACCTATCACCATACACAAAAGTCAACTCTAAATGGATCAAAGACCCAAATTAAAATTTTAAAACATTCTCCAATATTTAGCTCAAGAACAAATGTATGAATTAACTTATTGAAAAATATTTTGAGGACCTCCTCTCCAGAGAGTCATAACCAGGTGATGTTAAAAAAAAAAAAAAAGACTATTTTCAACAATGCAGGGTAAATGACATATCTTAACATAAATTATCAAACATATAGAAAATCAGAATTTTGACTCTAAAAGATTTCCACTCTTGTTCTTGCCCTACCAAAAAAGGCATTATGATTAGGAATTGTGGGTTTGCAAAGCCGGTTTTATCTGCTCTGCTTTTATTTTAAACTTTATTAGAGATACAGACAGAACACACACCTCACACACCACCAGTTAGAAACCCACCAGGTGTCCCCACTCACTATTTTTTAAGAAGCATCCATGCCCTGTTCTCCCTGCCCCTTTGTAAACTTTTCTTTCATTGGCTGCCCAACCTACCCCAACATGGGTCATGTTTTGGGATAAACCTGGATCACCTCCCTTTACTTAGCCTCGTTCTAATTGGATTGGGACTACCTACTCTTTCCAGATCTAACTTGCCTTGAGTCCTGCTCCCTGGGCCACACACATGACCACCCGGGGTGAGAAAAGTCCCAGAGTCACCTCTAGGCTTCCAGGTTATGACAGCAGATTTATCACTGCAGCCTTCCTGGTCTTCTTGTTTCCTCATACCCTTGTCAGGCAAAGGATGCTACGCAAACAACACAGCAAAAAATGTGCAGTTATAGTAATGAAGACGTGAGGATTTATTACGAATATTATGTTCTTTATTACATTGAAGAGTTTGCCAGGCCACCTGCTACATTGGCTGCAAAGTATTTGACATTTTTCCTATGGAGAGGTGAAGTAACCTTGAATCTGGGCAGTGTGGTGACTGCTTTGAACAATGGAGTGTGATGGCAGTTACACTATATTACTATTGAGGTTGGTTTGTAAAAGGCTGTACAACTCTGCCTGATTCATTAGGGATGCTAGTTCTGGGGGAAGGCAAGCCTCATGGAAGATGTTTAACGGTCCTGAGACCACTGAGCTTGAAAGGCCACATGTAAATATTCTGGTTTATGGTCCTGGCCTAGCACCCAGCAGTCAGCCAGGATCAATTACTAGCTGTATGTGAGTGAGCCGCCTTGGATGCCCTGTGAGGCTGAGCCTTCAGCTCAGGACCAACTTCATGGGCATTTGGCCTGTGCAACCGCAGATGATACCCTGCTCTAAGGGCCCTGCTCTTGACTTGGTTCTCTTCTGTCACCATCTTTAAATTCCACAATTTTATCTCTAAACTTGTGTTTGTGAGTGAATCTCAATGGGACAATGAAACATGAACGTGAGCAGAAGAGGCAACTACAATACACGTATCTGCTGTTCCTTGCGGCTCCTCTCACAAAGAGCATTCTTGATGTCCTGGTGACACAGAAGACACAGTGCATGGGAGTTGAGCAAACTCAAGGCCAGAACAAGGTAAGTGAGCTAGCTATGTCTACATGGAGAACACAGACATGTCCAAGAAGCCATGCTTTTCATTCAAACTGGAACTTGCTTCGAATGCAGAAGGAACGTGGTGGCAGTCTAAGACACACAAGTGGCCAAGGAAAACCACCAGGTTCTTTCTTCCTCATGTTATTTCCTCCATTAGTCAACCATTTGCCATGAAACTGATGGCATCAAAGGAAAGAGAAAAACATGGCCGCCATGTTTCTTTACTCATCAGTTTCTTTACTCCTCAGAAAGGCAAAAGTAGAAGGTTTTTGATGTAATCCGAATGTTGGCCCTTCCAAATCTCATGTTGAAATGTAATCCCCAATTTGGGGGAAAAGGGCTAGTGAGAGGTGATCAGATGATGGGGATGGATCCCTCATGTATGGATTGGTGCCATTCTTGAGATAACAAGTGAGTTCTTACTCTGTTAGTTTCCAAGAGAGCTGGATGTTTAAAAGAGCCTAGCATCACCTCCTTTCTCTCTCTCGCTTTCACTCTTGTCATGTGACACTCCAACTTTCCATACCTTTTACCTTGAGTAAAAGCTTTCTGAGGCCTCACCGGAAACCAAGCAGGTGCCAGTGCCATGAAGAACTCTGAGCCAAATAAATCTCTTTTCTTTATAAATTACCCAGCCTCAGGTATTTCTTTTTAGCAATGCAAAACACACGAATACAGTGCTGGCAGAATGCATGTATAGCAAGAAGTGAATTAAAACAGCTGAGTTTGCTTTTGTGCAGTGCTTCCATGTTCTAGTAAGATTAAAATATACGTACATGTATAAAAATAATGAAATACAAATTGCATAAGGTCAGTGATTCCACATGAGTGAAATATTCTTATATTCACATTTAAAACTGGTATTGTACAATATAGACACATGGTGAAATTCATGCTAATAAAAACTAAAATTTTTCTTTACTTAGAAGGACAAATATACCATGACAAGTTGAGGGAGTCCACATAAGAAAAGCTTTATTTATTTATTTACTTTTTATCTTTAACAGTACATGTTAAAACATTGATTTTGAAGAATTTCTCTATTCTAGATGTCTGTTTATCAGCTGGTAGTAAAACAGACCTCCACAAGATCAACTTTATAGACATGATGAAAAACAACTACCACTACAAAGACACAACTATCTATGGCTTCAGTAATACAAAATATCTTCTTAATCATTCTCAATAAACATTTGGTGACCTTGCAGACATATGTAGACTGGTACAACGCAAACATTACTGAAAAGAAAGATGATTTAATTCTTATATCTATACATTACCATAACAGCTGATATCAAGACAAGTTTTAGAATCAAGGGTCTTCAGGGTAATACTAGGAATAGATAATAACCATGAGCGAGGATTTGAGAAATCCTAAATCTGTAACTTAAACCTAGATCGGCCTAGAACTATGCATTTCAAATTGCAATATATTTAAACTTTCCAAGATTCTTAGAGACAAAGCCCTATATATATGTTATATATATATAACTTTAATTTCAAAAATCAAATATTCATTTAAAAATTAAATGTCTAACAAAAACTGAAAAAATCATTTAGAACATGATTAATATAATGTTAATATAATAATTAAGAGATGTTATCTATATATTACTTTTAGTTCACTGTAGTCACAAGTGTCTGGATGCTGAGAGTAACCACTATAAGCACCTCTTTTTTTTTTTCTGTTTGGCTTTTTTATTTGCTTTAAGAAAATACTTTTACTGTCAGTAAGATTTTCATAAATGCCATTGTTTGTACGTTTTCTTTCTTATTAAACAAGATTTATTTGTTCACAAAACAAAAATCTCAGTGTTAGGGTTAGTTTTCGATGTGATTTGACTAGGACTTCACCCCCTTTCTTTGAGATTTTTTGATTCTCTTCCTTTGGAGGGAGAAGGGGTCAGCTTTGTTCTTAGGTCAGTATAAGCACCTCTTATAAGTGCAGAAGTCAAGTGTGACTTGTATTCACTCATCTTTTGTTATCATTGTATATTATTACAATTTTAATACAGTTATTTCCTTTCTTAAAATGTGTATACATTTTTTGGCACCCTCTGTAGATAAAGTATATATATATGAATGAAGAATGCCTAGAAAATGGGGGGAAGGATATAAGAAGGAAAATCACAAATTAAGATTCACATTAGCCAATAAATCTATTAAAATCCCATTAGCATCAAATATATTTAAATCAAAATAGTGAACTGTATCAAATTGAAAAGAATTAAATATATGACAACAGTGACAAGAATTTGTAGGAAAGACACTCTTACATTAAAAGACCTATCAACTTCAGAGGATAATTTGTCAGTAGTGTGATGAGTATAATAGATCCTGAAAAGTGTATTTGTTCTTGACCAAGTAATTGCTTAATATATAATAAGAGAAATGAGCAAAGATTTGCCTACAAGGACTGTGAATTCAGAAGTACATACATTAACAAAAATATAAATTTTCCTAAATGTGCATCTAAATGAAAATGTTTATATATATTGGAGTTTAGGCATATGACAGAACATAAACTCTAAAAATTGTATTTTCAAAGAATAACATGTAAAGGATTTAAGGATAAACAGTACGTTAAAAAAGCAGAAAGCAAAATGTTATAGATGTACTGCAACATCATTTCTTTAAATGTATATCTGTATGCATAGAGAAATCTGGAAGGGAGCACACAAAAATGTTAATAGTTGTGGGGACTGGGTGATACATGGTGTAACAGCTAATTACAGGGATTAAGTGATTGAATTCTTTAAAATTTGAATTTATTTCACCAGTTTGGTTGAACCATCTTGGGTAATCCGCTCTTTATGTGTGCTTGTTTTGTAACTTATTTTTTGAGCCGGGTCTCATTCTGTCACCCAGGCTGGAGTACAGTAGCATGATTTCTGCTCACTGCAGCCTCAAACTCCTGGGCTCAGGCGATCCTTCCACCTCAGGATCCCAAGCAGCTGGGACTACAGGCATAGGCCATCATACTTGACTAACTTTTAAAATTTTTGTAGAGGTGAATTTTTGCTATATTACCTAGGCTGGTCTCAAACCCTTGGGCTCAAGCAATCCTCCTGCCTTGGCCTCCCAAAGTACTGTGATTACAGGCGTGAGCCATCATGCCCAGATGTTCGCTAACCTATCAATGAGGTTTATAATTGTACTTTTATATTCACGAAGTTATTGGAAGTGATTCAATAAGTTATTACACGGAAAGTGTGTGAAACAGTATCTTGGGCAAAATAAGTATTAAGTAAATATTAGGCAGTAACCAGTGGTGTTAGGATCACGGCACGTGTTTGTTTTCATCCCAATACATTTCTATATTTTACAGACTTTAAAGATGATAAATAAAAAATATTATCTAGGTTTTTGCAGCATTACAAATCTATATTTTACTGAGAACACTTAACTTCACATAATAAATCATGGGGACCCTAAAATATGGCATCAGCTTATAACTAGCTGTTTTGGCCATCATTAAGCTTTTTAAAAGATACTATTTGGTTATACCATTTGAATAATTTTATTTTTCTCTTGCAATCATCTCCTTTGCCCCAAACTTCATAGTTTACTGTATTCAATTTTACATACATCCTTCATGTCTTTATTTTGTTTAAGATAAAAAGACTACTAGCATTACTTTCCACTTACTGAGAGGAAAAATGCAACAGAGAAGGATACAAATCATTAGAATTTTACTTATACTGAATTTTAAAAAGTAGGGGAATGTATCAAAACCAGAGGAAGTTTCCAAAAAAGTAACATTCAGTCCTTCTCTGTAAACTTTTTCTTCCAGAATCGCAAACCACTAGATTATTTTAAAGATAATTCATGTTTTCCTTGCCAGATAATTTTATTCCTATCAAAACTGTAGACGATGTATTTTAAAAATATACACATGCAAACAACACAAGGTAGACTGATTCAAAAGGAGAAAGTTGAGCATAGGCAATAATGTCGGATCCAAAGTTGCACAGCTTTAGGGGTTTGGTAAACTTCCTGTTTTTAAAAATGTACTAAGTGATTGCAGAACAACACCTATTTTGTCCAATTTTGGACTCTCTAAATGAATATCGCCTTTTCATTTTCTTAGCTGACATTAGTCCTTTAGAGAAGAATTCTAATAGCCATTTATGTCACATTTCACCATTTCTATTATCTTCTTCTCTCCAATTATACCCTATATACTAGCAAATGTTTCACTAGATTTTTTTTAAAAGTATTTTTGTCTTTCAGTAATCTCCCTCGTCACAAAAATAAGCTTGGGGCGGCTTATAGATATATATAGATATCTATCTATCTATATTAGTAGGTAGACAGAAAAATATAGAAAAACATGAAGAAGAATCTTTTAAAAATCTCAAAGAAGAGAGGGACTTCTACAACCCAGTTACAACACACAGCTAAAATTTTTCAAATTGTGATATAGTTTCTTTGTCACTCTTTTTATTTCCTGTCTGCTTCTCTTCCCACCTGCTTCTATCTCTGCCTCCGCTTCTCCATCTTTTCTTCCCTTTTTTCTTTCCTTCTTTCCTCCCTCCCTCCTTTCCACATTCTTCAGAATTTCTATTTAGCATCTGAGGATCACCGTTGCACTACCCTTAAGCTGTGAAGACTAGATTTATATCTGCAGACTATGAGCCAGTAGGGAAGGGATTCAACCAACTAGTAACATATATCGCATCTCCTCCCAGAAGCCTTCCTTGGCCCTTCTTTTTACCTCCACAGGTATAATCCTTCTCTTGTCTTCACTACCTCCATGTTAAGTATGTTCGTCTACTGTTGCATGTCCAAGTGAAGTAAGTCTCTTGTGTCTATCAGACAATGAATGCCTTCCGCAAGCCCAGGGACACTTTAGGCAGGAGGTGAACGCTTTCTCCATTGAGTAAATGTGTGCATGTTGAATGCCCAGTCAAGAGGTCCTAAGTAGTGGATATCCAGTACATGTTTGATGATTACATGAATAAATTGTCCTCATTATATTCTAAGAAATCAACTATTCTAACTTCTTTGAGACTTTTCTTCTCTTTCCTCAAAATGTGTGCCAAATAATGTTCTCAGAAAACCACCCACCACAACCCTGAAAGGGAAAGAAAGCCAACTATGGTGGGGAAGTTGTCAAAACTTTGGTCTTCCTTTTAAAAAACCTACCCGTAGAGGGCACTGTTCGTCAGCACTCATACTCTCTTGCCTTCTTTGTCACAACCCACCTCCTTGTCACTTCTCTCTTGGCTTTGACCTTAGCTTATTGGGTCTTTTTGTTCACCTTTCACTGTCTTTGTCTCTTGCCTGAATGATTAGGTATTGGGTCTGCTTTATCCACTGACTCGGTTTCCAAGTCAAGTCATGGACGGGATTAATTTTGTGTGTAAACACTTGTAGACATTTGAGTTTTGTCTCCTTCAGGTTTTGGATTTATTATTTCTAAGCCTTCAACCTTCTGGCTCTTAAAAAATTCACTTGACTTTTTTGCTCAGAGAAGGATTTTATCTTCCATATTCTTCCCCCCCCCGCCCCGGGGAGGAGGCAAGAGTACTGCCATATTATTTAACTAGTTGAGGCTGAGGTGAGATGGGCTTTAGAAAATATTTTTTCTTTAGAAATAAAAAACACATAGTAATTAATACAAATGCTACAAGACAATATCCATCATTAGAAATCCCAGCAACAATGTACAAATAATTTGAATATTCTGAATATAGTACTTATTCTCATATTTTAACACAGTAATACATATTGCAAAGGAGTATCTTTAAATGGAAGGTAAAACTATTCTAAATAGTCATACTTGAAAAAAATTTGATTAATTTTTGTGAATTGCATTAGAGAGAAGTTTAAATTTAGGATGGAAACCATAACAATTGATTCTATGTTGAAGAAACTGCATCTCAGTTATCTAAGCACAGCTAGGAATTCAATGGAGAAAGAATGACCTTTTCAACAATGGTTCTGAGATGGTTGCACATCTACAAGTAAGAAAATAAACCCTAAAACATTCCTTATATCTAATACAAAAAACCCCAAATTATAGACTTCAGTGTGAAATGTAAATCACAAAACTTTAAAAATAAACACATCTTTGTTGACCTTAAATTTTTAGATAAGACAATAAAAGTACAATCCATATGAGAAAAAATATTGGTAAGTTTGACTCAGAGTTAAAAATTTTTCTTTATGAAAGACAGTGTAATGTTAAGAGAATGAAAAGACAAGCTACAGGCTAGAAGAACCTATTTGGAAATTATATTCAGATGAAGAGCTTATATCCAGAATATATAAAGAACACTTAAATCTCAACAATAAGAAAATAACTTTTTTAAAAGCATGCAAATGATAGCCATTCACCTAAGATGGTAAATTAATGACAAATAAGCATATGAGAAATTGCTTGGTGTCATTAGTTATTAGGAATATGCAAATTAAAACCACAGGAGAGCTGGGCTTGGTGGCTCAGCCTGTAATCCCGTGCCTTGGGAGGCTGAGGTGAGTGGATTACCTGAGCCCGCGGGTTCGAGACCCGCCTGGGCAACCTGGAGAGACCTCATTTCTACAATAAATCAAAAAATTAGCCGGGCGTGGTAGCGTGCGCCTGTAGTTCCAGCTACTTGGAAGGCTGAGGCGGAAGGATCGCCGGAGCCCAGCAGGCTAAGGCTGCAGTGGCCAGGAGCGGCCACTGAACTCCAGTCTTGGCGACAGATTGACACTAAAAAAAAAAAAAAAAAAAAAAAAAAAAAAGTCTCAGGATTCAAGTAAACCTAAGAATTCTGTACTATGCCTGCAGATTTTTAACTCACTGCCAAACATAAATGAAGACCAAAAACCCGTACAATGTAATCTTTATTTTTATCTAATTTTAGAGCTCATTTTGTATCCATTATTTTAGCTAGTGATTCAACCTTTGCAACTGGGTACTATAATGGTTTTCACATATATTTGGTTTTTTTTGTTTTTTTTTTTTTTATTTTTTATTGAAGAGATGAGGTCTCGCCAATTTGCCTAGGCGGGTCTTGAACCCGCGGGCTCAGGCAATCCACTCACCTCAGCCTCCCAAGGCGCGGGATTACAGGCTGAGCCACCGAGCCCGGCTGTTATATTTGTTTTATTTTATTTTATTTTTTAAGAGATGGGGGTAGGGTCTCACTACGTTGCCCAGGCTGGACTCAAACTGCTGGGCTCAAGCAATCCTCCTGCCTTAGCCTCTCTACTAGCTGCGACTACAGGTGCTCACCACTGCACACAGTTTGATATGTATCTTTAATGTATATGATTCACATATCCAATCACTTCAATAATTCACTCAAACTATCACACTGTGAGGACATAAACAGGAATGATAAGAACCTATCCCATCTGACTCCACATTCAGACCTCTGGTCAAATTCTGGCTGTATCACAGTTTGCTAGTAGTAAAAATGAAACGAAACAAAGTAAAACCCTGACTATAGCATTTTGTAACTTAGAAATAAAACAATACTGACTCTTTTTTAAATGTCATTTGAAAAACAATTTAAAACAGACATGGTCTTTCACAAACTACCCCAATAAGGCAGAAATAAGGAAGTACAATGTTATATTTTCTTTAGTGTGTGTGTGTTGGAGTCTCACTCTGTTGCCCAGATTGGAGTGCAGTGGCACGCTTCTAGTCACCGCAGCTTCCACC
The DNA here is from genome assembly GCA_963574415.1 of Tarsius wallacei. Taxonomy (NCBI): domain Eukaryota; kingdom Metazoa; phylum Chordata; class Mammalia; order Primates; family Tarsiidae; genus Tarsius; species Tarsius wallacei. The sequence continues at coordinate 21,482 of CAUYQG010127148.1, forward strand.
GGCTGGGATCCAGCAATCCTTCCGCCTCAGCCTTCCAAGTAGCCAGAACTACAGGCGCACGCTACCACACTCGGCTAATTTTTGATTAATTGTAGAGATGAGGTCTCGCCAAGTTGCCCAGGCTGGTCTTGAACCCGCGGGCTCATCACTCCTGCAGCACTGAGACTATCCATGAACACTAACACCTGCTTCTTCCTCTCCCCAGCCAGTCACATATGTAACCATGGTCCCATAAGATTATAAAGCCTATTTTTACTGCACAAAACACCACTGTGTTACAATCACCTACAGTATTCAATATAGTAACATGCTCGACACGTGTGCAGTCCAGGAGCAGTAGGCTACCCTACATAGCCCAGGAGTGTAGCAGGCTATACCTTATGGGTTGTGTCAGTTCATTCCATGATAGTCCCATAACCACAACAGCCTAACAACGCGTTTCTCAGAATGCATCCCCATCGTTAAGCATGGCAGATGCATTTACACTGACAAATGCGATGCTATGTCCACTACAAACACAGAAGGGAATTGCAAGAAGAAATGAACTAGGCAGCATAAGAGAGAACCTAGAAGACTCTCAACCCCCAACCACCACTTGGTTTGTAGAACAATGGCAGCCAGGTCTTTGTCTCCAAAAGGGCGGATTGCCCTCTAAGAAATCTGACCAGCCTCAAAATAGTAACATCAATCCATTCATTACATAAATGTTTATGGAGCCCCCACTCTAAGGCCAGGCACTGTTCTAGGCATAAGGGTAGGACTTTACCCTCCAAAAAATTTGTTTTAAGAAAATAAAAATACTGCTAAGGTGAGTGGATTGTCTGAGCCCGTGGGTTCAAGACCAGCCCGGGCAACTTGGCGAGACCTCGTCTCTACAATAAATCAAAAATTAGCCGGGCATGGTAGAGCACGCCTGTAGTTCCAGCTTCTTGGAAGGCTGAGTCAGAAGGATCGGCCAGAGCCCAGCAGGTCAACGCTGGGGTGGCCGGGAGTGTGCCACTTCACTCCAGCCTGGGTAAAAGAGTGAGATTCCAACTCAAAAAAAAAAAAATTACCTTCCATGCACCCTTTCTCAGGCTGCTGGAAGATGTGCTCAAACAAAGCAAAAGGAAACATCAAGAAAGAAAAGTAGTATACAAGAAGAGAGGACACAGGACTTCCAGTACAAAAGAGGAGCCCTGCACAGCAGGGAGGGACTCCAAGCTTGGCACCAATCACAGAGAACACATGCTAAAGGCTAGACTTGCACTAGTGCAAACTCTAAATACAACACCAAAGAAAACAGAGTGAGCAGGAAAAGCAATCACAATGTGTTTCATGACTCAGCTATGGTATTTAGAGTCATACAGATATAAGCAGTAAAGACAGATTCAACCAGAATTAAGGTACGATTACACTGGGAACATGTGGAAGGACAGATGTACAGGAGTGATGAGGAAGTCAAGAAGGAGACAGATCCTAAATCTCTAAAGTGGAAAGTGAGTAACTGAAAAATACTCAGGTAGCCAGATAAGCATGTCATTTAGAAATTATAGTTATGGAAAAATCATAATTTCACTTAAATGAAGTATGAACAGTTACTTCTGGGACATAGGAAGAACAAATGAGTGATAAAACCCAAATCTCATAAAACTATGTGACTCTAAAAAACGTACTTAAACCATTCTCATCACATTGTATCAAGGGCACATGCTACACACAGGATTTACAGCTAGCAAAGTCAGTCCTGATCACCTAGCTCATGCAGTGTTTGTAGGCTTAATCACCGTGAGATCAGCCACACACACACTTGGCTCCTTCCATACGCTTAGGAAGCAAGTAAGTCCCCAAGTGCAGCTCACATTCAAGGGGGACGGAAGAAGTGAGTACCTACACTTACTTGGAATTCTTCTGTAAGACAGGTTTGTCTATTCTCTGTTCCTTTCCTCATTTATTTATTCAATCATTTATAGCAATATAGACTTGCAGATATTTATTCGTACTTTACATTTTTTAACTTTTTTTTTTTGAGTTGGAGTCTCACTCTGTCGCCCAGACTGGAGTGCAGTGGCACGCTCCCGGCCACTGTAGCCTCGACCTGCTGGGCTCTGGCGATCCTTCTGCCTCAACCTTCCAAGTAGCCGGAACTACAGGAGCATGCTACCATGCCCGGCTATTTATTTGTTTGTTTGTTTATTTATTTATTTATTGTAGAGATGAAGTCATGCCAAGTTGCCTGGACAGGTCTTAAACCCATAGGCTCAGGCAATCCACTCGCCTTGGTCTCTCAAAGTGCTGGGATTATAGGCTGAGCCACTGAGCCCGGCCTTTTTAACTTTTATTTTTGCAGAAACAAGGTCTTGCTATATGGCCCAGGCTGGTCTCAAGGGATCCTCCTGCCTCCCAAAGTAAGGGGATTGAGCTACTGTGCCTGGTCTATACTTTAGGTTATACCTAAATGATACTAAGTTTTAAAAATACAATGTTATTTACTTTGTTGCTCAAGTTGGTCTAGCTTCAGCCAGTGGGAGCTCTTTCAGTTGGCTCCTGTGTCCCTTTCTCATGTCTCCCTTTGTTTTTTGAGCACATCCTCACTTTTGGGCACCATAAGAAGCTCCAGGCTCATCTTGTATTTTCCTTACCCCAGTCCTAGATCAGTCATTACCCAAATGAGCCCTGGTTTATTTTATGGTGGAATGAAATTAGAATCCAAATTGGGAGTCAGGTATGGTGGTACACTTTTAGTTCCAGTTGTTCAAGAAGCTGGGGTGGGAGGATCGCTTGAGCCCAGTAGTTGGAGGCTGTGGTGCACAATGATCTCGCCTGTGAATAACCACTGCACTCCAGCCTGGCCAACACAGGGAGACCTCAGATCTAAAAAATAAAAAAGAATCCAAAATTGGGCCAAGCTGTCTTTCTCCTAAAAAACCATAACCTTGGCCTAACCTTGGAAAAATATCAAGATGAACTCAAACTGAAGGACATTCTACAAAATGCCTGAGAGGCACTCCTCAAAACTATCAAGGTCATTGCAATGGCCTGAATATGCCAACCCCTCACCCCCCAATTCATAAGCTGAAATCCTAACTCCCAGGCGATGGTATTACAAGGTGTTGCCTTTAAGAGGTGATTAGGGCACCAGGAGAGCCTTCATGATGGGATTAAGGCCCTTGTAACAGGGAACCACAGAGCCTTTCACCATGTGAGGAAACAACTAGATGTCGGAGTCTGAAAGCAGGAGGAGGGGCCTCACCAGAACCTGACTGTGCAGACACCCTGATCCCAGGCACCCAGCCTCCAGAACTGTGAAAAGTATTGCTCACAGCCACCCAGTATGTGGTGCTTTGTTATATCAGTCCTAAAAACTAAGGGGGGTCAACAAAAACAAGGCAAATATAAGAACTGTCACTGACCAGGAGGCAAGATGACTAAATGTGATGGGGTATCTTGGATGGGATCCTGGGATAGAACAAGGACATGAGGGAAAAACCAGTGACATCTCAGTAAAGCAGTCTAGTTCGCAATAATGAACCAATGTTGCTTCCTTGGCTGTCACAAACGTACCATAGTAACGTAGGATGTTAATATCAGGGGAAACTGGGTGTAAAGTATGTGAGAACTCTGTACCATCTTTGGAACTTTTCTGTAAATCTATAACTACTCTAAAAAGGTCTATTTTTTTTTTTTTGAGTTGGAGTCTCACTCTGTCGCCCAGACTGGAGTGCAGTGGCACGCTCCCGGCCACCGCAGCCTCCACCTGCTGGGCTCCGGCGATCCTTCCGCCTCAGCCTTCCAAGTAGCTGGAACTACAGGCGCACGCTACCACGCCCAGCTAATTTTTTTTTTATTATTTATTGTAGAGATGAGGTCTTGCTAAGTTGCCCAGGTGGGTCTCGAACCCGCGGGCTCAGGCAATCCACTCACCTCAGCCTCCCAAAGCGCGGGATTACAGGCTGAGCCACTGAGCCCAGCTCCCACCAGACTGATTTAACATAAGTACTTTAACATTTAAATAAACCTAAAATTTTTTAAGTGCCATTAAAAGTACTTTCCAGCAATTGTGATCTATTCAGTTTCCAAATAGTTTCTTTTCATTCACAGAGAAAAAAGTATCAAGTATCCCCTTAAATGAAAAACAATTGTTTTATTTGTGAGCCTATAGCAATTATTCTTGGCACTTATCCCAATTATATATAGTTTTTTTTGGTGGGTTATCTATAATTTTGTAATTCTCTAAATATAATATCTGAAAATGTTTGATCTATTCCTAATGTAATAAGGATAATTTTTACAGCATAAGAAAAAAATGCTTTACTATAATCACTGTATTATTTCCATGTATCTGGTAATCCCCAGAATGTGTAATTTGATAAAAATGAATGATATGGAAAGTAACAGTCATTTTACACTTATACTTGCATAAGTATAAGGACTTCTGAAAAAGAAATAACAGAGATTAAAAAACAAGGTAATAAAAAAAGATAATTCCTCTAG
>CAUYQG010127152.1:0-15450 GCA_963574415.1 Tarsius wallacei
TCTTGACAGGACAAAAAAGCTCCTTTTCTCCCATTCTGAAATGAAAATTAAAGGAACTTATACTCCCAACATAATTCCCTACTGTCTGCTTATTCCTTGCCTTGAGATCACAATCACGGTTGCTAGAGGGCTCTGAGAACACCCTTCTGAGACAGCAAAGAAGAGAAGAGGATAAGAATGCTCCCACCTGGAAACACTAGTGTGTGATGATAGCTGGTGTCATCGCAAGGTTTGAGCTGGGAAAGGGAGACTCTATCAGTACTCAGTGTCTCTTTACATTTTCGTATCGGGGTCTCACTCTAACCTCCTCAATGGAATCAATTCCAAGTTGAAGCAGCCAGTACTTTTATTAACTAATAGAATCTGGTCGGGCACAGTGGTCCTACAACTGTAATCCCAGCACTTTGGGAGGCCAAGGCAAGATAATTGCTCAAGCCCAGGAGTTGGAGAATGATCTGGCAACACAGAGAGACCTCATCTCTCCAAGAAAAAACAAGAAAGAAATAAAAAATTAGGTGGGCATAGTGGCTCGTGCCTGCAGTTGGGAGGCTAAGGCGAAGGATTGTCTGAATCTACGAGGTCGAGGTTGAGAGTGCAATGAGCCAAGATCATGCCACTGCACTTCAACCTAAGTGACAGAGTGAGACTCTGACTCAAAAACAACAACAACAAAATTAAAACCTAGTAGGATAACCTCAACAGTGGTTTCATCTGTTGCCCAAGTGCTTCCTGTTCGACGAGGGGGGGTGGGAAACTCCTCTGTTTTTTGTCACAGGTGTTCCCTTTCATTACTTGATTTTTATGTTTTTCTCCAAATTTCAAACTTTTTTGCACATGGATCTTTTATTGCATGCAATCTCAAACATCTTTTGTTTATAAAAAGTTATAAGCAAAGAAGGAAGAATGTCTGGGAAAATATGTTGATTGTACGCACTCCACTAAAATAGCATCAAAGAAAAAAAGATGGCTAGCCCGTAAAGACAAACAGAAGGGAAGAGATGATAGCTGATAAATATAATTTGTTGACTGTGTTCAGTACAATTTTGGAAGAATGAATGCGGATAAAGAAGTGAAAGTTGACTTTTTCAGCTTCCTTCATTTATGAAATGCCTTAAGAGAAGAAAGGCAACAAGAACAAAATAATTGGTACTACAGTATCTCCCAAGAAGTGTAAGAAATCAGAGATGCCATATACCTGTACAGGTGAGATATGAGATAGAATTAGAAACGAGAAGATTTTGTTAAGGAGTTCTCAGAGACCACACCCTTTCCCCATCCTAGGCAGGGTAGCCAGGTAAGGACTCCTGCCTCCTTGGCAGAAAACTCAAGATATACTTCCTGGAATGGATAAACTAAGAAACTCCACCCTGAGGGCACCACTCACAGCTAAGGGCTGCAGTGGGGCATTTAACTGGAAAAAAGGAATTAGCGGGAGTTTGCCTAATGAGTATGAGACACCGTGCACTCCCCAGCACCCCCATCCTTTCCCCTACCCGGCTCCCAGCATGTGGAATATCAGACTTACTCTCTTAGGCAGGACTAGGGAGAATTCCTTTCCAGAGAAACCCACGAGCCCAAGAGAATCGACCTCAAATACTGGCAATTAGAATTTCTATAAAAAGACAGGGTCCCCGCCTGACCATTCTACTAGGCCCCCTGATCCACACATCCAGCCTCCAAAGGCAGAGTCTCTGATTAGCTCCTGGTGCCTCTCTCCTTTAGATGAATGATCAGTTAGGGATCATTAGCCATTTGGAAAAATACTTTCACATAGGAGCCAGAGTCGAAAATAAACCATAAAAGAAACTTTAAGAAGACATGCAGGGAGCAGAACAAACACTTAAAAACTAGAGTTATCGTTTTCTGACAAAAGGACAATTTTGCATTCATTAAATGTGGAATTTGTTACTAAAATGTCATGTGTTGAGAACAAGACTGAGCTCTCGGAAATTTTTAAAATATAGGTGCAGAAGCTGGGCATGGTGGCTCAAGCCTGTAATTCCAGCACTTTGGGAGGCCGAGGTGAGAGGGTTACCTGAGCCCACGTGTTCGAGTCTAGCCTGGGCAACCTGGCAAGACCTCTTCTCTACAATAAATCAAAAATTATCCAGGTTTGGTGACATGTGCCTATAGTTCCAGCTACTTGGAAGACTGATGCAGAAGGATCACCTGAGCCCAGCAGGTCAAGGCTGTAGTGACCGTGAGCGTGCCGCTGCACTACGACCTAGGCAACAGAGTGAGAATCCAACTCAAAAAAAAAAAGAAAGAGAGAAAGAACAACCACTGTGGTATATCAGAACCACAGAGATAATCCTGAAGGCTTCCAGAGTGAGCAAGTAGGTCATATACAGAGACCGACATCAGAATTGCATCTGAACAGCAGTACTGGAAGACAGAGGACATTAAGACAACACCTTTAAGGTTTTTTTCGGGAAAACGATTTCCAACCTGAAGTGCTACACCCAAACTATCAATCAAGTGTGAGAGGAGAATAAAGATGTGTTCAAATATGTAAGGTCTCAAAAACTGTACTTCCTACAACCATTTGTCATGAAGCTTCTAGAAGATGTACTCTGAAAACAGGAGGAAATGCAGAAAGAGGAAGATGTGGGAGTCAGGAAACAAATGATCCAAGCAGAACTATGAGCAGCCAGTCCTTACTAAAGCAGGTGGTCAGGGGGTCCATGTGAAACCATTTCCAAGAAAAATCTATGGAACAAGCATTTGGCCTTCTGGGTTTGACCTCTGGAAGAGAAGAGCTTTAGAAATTCCTCCTGAAAGTGCAGCAATAACGTAATGGCAGGTATATGGAAAACTAAGCAAAATATTTCCAGCCAAACATGTCAGGTCGCACAGCCACCAAATTGGCAACACTGAAGTTAGATAATACCAAGAGCTGCCACAAATGTGGAACACTGGGAACCTGTGTAGACTGTTGGCACAAGAACTCAGGAGGACGACTAGTCATACCAGTAAGGATGAAGACATTTATGCATTGTGATACAGAATTTGCACGTCTTACTGATACCGAGTGAAACTTGTGTACGTGTGTACCGAGGAATACTTACGAGAGTGTGTCATGAAGACAGAAACCATTCAAAAGTAACATGGAGAAATCGGTCATGGTATACTAGCACAAGCACAGTGGATGTGTGCAATGATGATATGATTGAACTTTATGATTGAGTAAAAGACACCAAACACAAAAGAATACGCACTGTATGGCTCCACTTATATAAAATCCAAAAGCAGACACAACTAACTCATGCGTCTCACAATGGATAGCTAGATGGTAAAACTCTCAAGAAAAAGGAGGACACTGTAACCATAAAAGATAGAATTGTGTTACGTCTGGAGGGAGTGTGCTAGTTGCAGTAAGGAAGAGACGGACAAGACTTTTAGGGCACCAGCAAAGTCTTATTTATTTTCTTTTCTTTAGAGATAGGTTCTTGCTCTACCACCCAGACTGTAGTGCAGTGGCGCAATCATAGCTCACTGCAGCCTCATTGTCACCCCATCCCCAGCTGAAACTGAAATTTTAGTCCTGGGCTCAAGCAGTCCTCCAATCTGAGCCTCCTGAGTAGCTGGGACTACAGGTGTGTACCACCACACTCGGCCAATTTGCTCATCTTTACAGTTTTTGTGGAGACAGGGTCTAGCTATGCTGCCCAGGCTGGTCTTGAACACCTGTTCTCAAGTACACTGGGATTATAGGCATGAGCCACAGCTTCTGGCCAGTGTTTTATTTCCTAATTTGAGTATTAGTTAATGATCTTTCACGTTATAGTTATTTGTTAAACTGCATGCGTATATTTTACAACTTAAAACTACCTTTTTAACACCATGACAGATTGACCACATATATCTGCCTATTGCCTTTTGTTCCCTCTGAAATCTCACTAAAATGACTGTAGTGTGATTTTGTTAAAAAAAAAAAAAAACCAGCATAAACTATGATAAAGTGAGTGAAAGACAGAAGAACGGGGATATAATTTGGGGATCTGGAAAGCAAACGAATGTGAGGAAACTCGCTTCGAAACTGGAGAAGGCTGAAATTCCAGCCAGCAGCACGTGAGGTCTAAATGCAGGCTTATTTGTGCCTCTGGAACTCAGAAAGCATCAGGAGTTGGACGTCGTTAACCGGAACTCAGATTCAGTGTCTGCTGGGTGTCAGGTAGGGTGCTGGGCACCAGACACAGGGGTAAGCGTTCTTGCTCTTGACCATGGACCAGGTAAGAGAAGAAGGTGGGGAAGGGAAGAGGACGAGGGGTGGAAGAGGAGGAGGGGACTGGGAGGAAGGAGAGGGAGAGGGAAGAAAAATCCGATGATGACATTAGTGATACTGACGTTTAGGAGTCGCCTACTGACCTTTGCTGGAACACTGACAGAAAAAGGCCCAGCCGATGCCACACCTCCACCTTACAGTCCACTGGCCTGAGGGAGAGGACAGGCTTCTTCTCAAAAGGGGACCTCCCATGCAGGCTTCTCAGGAAGCCCCTGGCTGGTGTGCACACTTTCCAGCCTCTTTGGCTGGAGGCCCCCCATCCCTGGACTCTAACTGCTGGGTGGCCAGGGTCTGGTCCTCCCCCACGTGCTCACCCAACCTTGTAGCTTTGAATTCCATTTACGTGGTAATCACTCCACACAGTTCTCCGCAGCCTTGGCTTGTTTCCTGAACTCCAGATTCTTCTTTTCATTACTTTTAAAAAAGTTTTTCTTGTTACTGATTATGGTCTGTAATAGTTGTCCGTATTTATGGGTGCAGGTGATATTTGATGCTGGCATACAAAGTACCAAATCATGGAAACTGGGTAGCTGTCACCCGAGGCATTTATCATTTCTTTGTGTTTGGAACATGTCAATTCCACTCGTAGCTATTTAAAAATATACAATAAATTATTGCTGGCTGCAGTCACCCTACTGTGCTACCAAATCCTAGGTCTTATTCATTCTATCTCACTGTATATTTGTATCTGTTCACTGTTTTATCTCCACTTCCTGTTACCCCTTCTGACCCCTGGGAACTAACCTTCTCCTCCATTTCCATGAAGAGCCCCAGACTTTTCACTCTCCACGGCCACACAGCATGACCCCCTGGTCCCGCAGGCCTCTCAACCTTAGCATGACCAGAAGACCAAAGCCTAGCACTTCGATGTCCACGCCCCCAGGTCTGTGCTGCTCAGGCAGTCCTGTCTCTGTCTCTGGCAGCATCACTCATTCAGCGGCTCAGACCAGAACCCGGTGACCACGGCAGGCAGGGTTTGCGGCATTAGGTATCTCCACTCTTGAGCCAGAACGCCTGGGGTCAACACTCAGCACCGTTTCCCATGTGGATTAATTCAAACAAACACTAAAGTGTTTTGTGCACCAGGCTTTTGTTGTCGTTTCCGCTCCCTTTATTTCAATAGATTAGGGGATACAAATAGTTTTTGGTTACATGGATGCATTGTACAGTGGTAAGGAAGTCTAGGTTTTAAGTGTACCCACCACCCCACCTGTGGACAGTGTACCTGATGGGCGATTTTTCGTCCCTCCACCCCTTCTCCTCCTCCTTGTGAGTCTCCAATGTCCGTTATCCATTCTCTATGCCTTGGCAGCTCCTTAGTTTAGCTCCCACTTATAAGTAAGAATAAGTGATGTTTGGTTTTCTGTTCCTGTGTTAGTTCACCCAGGATGATGATCTCCAATTCCATCCAAGTTGCTGCAAAAGACTTTGTTTCATTCTTTTTGGTGACTGAATAGTATTCCACAGTGTGTATGCAGCACATTTTCACTATCCACTGATCGGCGGATGGGCACTTGGGTTGATTCCACATCTTTGCAATTGTGAGTTGTGCTGTGTGCCTGTTTTCTCATCTGAAAATGGAGACGACGATGGTGCCTACATAAAAATGATATGGGTGTCTGTGAAAGCATGCAGTCTGGCACAGGGAAGGCACTGAAAGGCGTCGGGTTTTACCGTGATTGTTATGACGTGTGTAAAGCGCAGGAACAAAGCCCGGCACGGGTGAGCATTAGGATCGATTCCTCTTTTTTCTCTCATGTATCACGTGGATCCTGCTGGCTTGATATTCAAAATACAACTAGGATGTAACGCTACCTCCCTCTGCACCACTGTAACCCCGGCCCGAGCCGCCCCTCTCTCAGTTGAATCCCACCACAGTCTCCTAACGCATCTCCTGGCCCACAGCCTCCTTTTCACATGGGAGTCTGATGGTGTCCCTCCTTGCTCAGAACCTTCCTCCGGCTTCCAACGCACTCACGTCCTGAGCGTGGCCAGCAAGGCCCTGGCGGATCCAGCCCAGGCTGCCCAGCTGGCACCAGCTCCCGCCCGTGGCCCTCCCTCGGGGGGCTCCCGACGTCAGGATCCTAGCCGCCAGTATCCCCCGCTGTCACACTACTCCCATTCTATTTCTCCTCCCACATATCACAACCTGCCACTGCTCTATTCAGCCCTCTCCACATAGGACTGTGGTGGGCGGGGCGGGGGGCAGCGGGGAGGGGTGGGGTGAGTGTTACAAGAAATAGAATTCATCAGTTTATTTCATTCAACTTCAGTTTATGAGACATTTTTCACCTCGAGGAGAAGGGACTGAATTTTCTGGACCCAGGAAGCCACTGAGTACTTTGAGCATCCATCACCAGGCCTCCCTCTGCAGTCTCAGAAGTGATGCAGTGCCTTAAGCTTCTCCTTGAAAGCACCCACAGAGGCTGGGTGTGGTGGCTCACGCCTGTAATGCCTGCATTTTGGGAAGCAGAGGTGAGAGGATTGCCTCAGCCCAGGGGTTTGAGACCAACCTGGGCAACTTGGTGAGACCTCGTCTCTACAATAAGTTAAAAAAAAAAAAAAATAGACAGGCACACACCTGTGGCTCCAGTTACTAGGAAGGCTGAGGTGGAAGGATCACCTAAGCCATGAGCATGCCACTGCATTCTAGCCTAGGCAACAGAGTGAGACTTCTACTAAAAAATAATAATAATAATAATCTACTTAAACTGTAGGTGAGAGAACACTTTATTTCGTTTTAAAAATGGAAACACATATGGTTAATGGCTATGATTATGTTAAATGTGTGAAAATAAAGAAATGTTGGAAGGAAATACACAAGAATGATAATAAGCCGGGCTCAGTGGCTCAGCCAGTAATCCTGCACCTTGGGAGGCTGAGGTGAGTGGACTGCCTGAGCCCACGGGTTCGAGACCCGCCTGGGCAACTTGGTGAGGCCTCATCTCTACAATAAATCAAAAAATTAGCCAGGTGTGGTAGCGCACGCCTGTAGTTCCAGTTACTTGGAAGGCTGAGGTGGAAGGATCGCCGAGCCCAGCAGGTCGAGGCTGCGGTGGCCGGGAGCGGCCACTGCACTCCAGTCCGGGCGACAGAGTGAGACTCCAATTCAAAAAAAAAAAAAGAATGATAATAGTTATTAAAGTATGATTATGGGTGATTCATTTTTGCTAACATTTTCATTTTTTTTCAATGTTGCATTTTTTTAAAACATAATGTCATTAATGGAAGCACATTGACCAGGAAGTTTAAGATCTGGATTTCCGTGCTGACTGTACTGTGTGATGTTACATCACTCTCTAACCCTCTCTGTGCCTCTGCTGCCTCTTAAGTAAGTGGAAGGTCATGGACTTGGCATTCCCACAATACTAATTCTCTCTTCTGCCAACATTAACCACTCCCAGTCCTTTCCTCTGTGGTTTCTATCTCCCACTCTGGGCTCGAGGATAGAAATGTCCTTGGCCATTAGTAGGCCAAGCTACACAGGCGGAATTATCTTCAAGATGCATAGACTTCACGATGATCATTTTTTTCTGCAGGGTCAGATCCTGCTGCACTGGTGGTAACTGCTCTGGCTCCTGGCAGTGGGTGTGACCTGCTGTCTCGATTCCATTTGCACTGAGTTCCAGGAATACATCAGGAAGCCCCAGACCCGGCTGGCAGGAGAAAGATGCACTGCCCGGTTCGTGGCATGAGACTCCTGCTCTTCTGGTCTGGGTGTGGAGATGGGCTGGCCCCGGACTGGTGCCAACTCTGCTTTGCTTTCATCCCCTGTGACTTCTGTAGCCCTGGAAGCACTAGAGAATTCTCAGGCAGGGGAAGATAGTTTCTGCTGCCCATTTGCTGGGGAGTCCACAGGGCTGGAAGGCCAGCCTTGAAAACCTTGTGCATAGCAAGCTGGGTTTCACTTTCACCAGTCATTTCAAGTGCACTCATGATCGCTCGGTGCCCACACATGGATGAGTTAGCCAGGGTGGGACTTGGAGAATTCCCGCATAGTGAGTGAGTTCACAGCAGTGACGTGGACCCAGTGGACTCTCAGTTTCAAAATCTCTAATCATGGAAACAGTTTCTTTAACTCGTCTACACCTCAACGGGTGACACATACAAGTCCCAATTTTATGTGAAGTAAAGGCACCACATCTGGATGCTGACAGAGAAGTCGTTCGAATAAACGTACAAGAACCACAGAGTATGTCAGCCTGAAGTCAGGAAATGACCCAGCACAGAATGAGTTTCTTAAGACGTGTTGGGACACCTGTGATTAGAAGAATCATTCTCAGGATTCAATTAACGAACACACGTATAGTGCTGGAAGCCACTCCTGGCATATAATAGTTGGCATTTAGAAGTGGGCTTGTGCCGGGCTCGGTGGCTCAGCCTGTTGGGAGGCCGAGGTGAGTGGATTGCCTGAGCCCGCGGGTTCAAGATCCGCCTGGGCAACTTGGCAAGACCTCATCTCTACAATAAATCAAAAAATCAGCCGGGCGTGGAAGCACGCACCTGTAGTTCCAGCTACTCGGAAGGCTGAGGTGGAAGGATCGCCGGAGCCCAGCAGGTCAAAGCTGCGGTGGCCGAGAGCGGCCACTGCACTCCAGTCTGAGTGATTGAGTGAGACTCCAACTCAAAAAAAATAAAAAATAAAAAAATAAAAGTGGGCTTGTGTTGTTGTTTCATTTGTTATTCTTATTATATTCAAACACATTTGAAAGAGTGTTGTGAGGGCACAGATTATCCCCACCCCCGATCAATATAGAAAATTAGAATATGCTTATCTCTTTGCAGATAAACTAAAATACCCTTAGTTTAAGCCAGGTTTTTGTGATGAATAATCCTCAGTCTTTTTCCAAAAGAGAGGAAATTATTTCTAAATGTCATCATCAACACAGCACATATTGAGTATCTATTATGTGTAAGATTCAGGCTGAGATAAAAAGAAATGTCACTAGTGTCAGCTTCAAGGATCTTCTATTCCAGTTGTGGAGATGGGACTTATGAGGAAAGTAAAAAAAATTATAATAGCAGAATGGCATCCATAAGTATAGTCATGTGTTGTTGTTGCTAGCATTTACACCCAGTCCCGTCACTTCAGTTCTATACAAAACACATCTCAGAAATCTGTATTGTAAATGGATTTTTAAAAAAAATCAACCTAATAGTCTAAGTTTTTTTTGTGTGTGTGTTGGAGTCTCACCCAAACTGGAGTGCAGTGGCATGCTCCCAGCCACCGCAGCCTCGACCTACTGGATTCTGGCGATCCTTCTGCCTCAGCCTTCCAAGTAGCCGGAACTACAAGCGTGTGCTCCCACACCCGGCTAATTTTTTATTTATTGTGGGGATGAGGTGTCTCCAAATTGCCCGGGCAGGTCTCAAACCCGTGGGCTCAGGCAGTCCTCTCACCTCCCAAAGTGCTGGGATTACAGGCTGAGCCACCGAGCCTGGTCTAAGTATTTTTGTGGTACATCTTTTTGGAAAGATGCCTATTGCAGCAGTGGTGTGCATCTGTGGTCCCAGTTACTCAGGAGGCTGAGGCAGGAGGATTGCTTGAATCCAGGAGTTTGAATCCAGGCTGGGCAGAATCCCCCCTCTAAAAATAAAAACAAAAAGATGCTTATTTCAAAGCAGATATTCCCTAATTTGCTTTGTAGCTCAGTTTGAAGATAACATGTGCTCCGACCACCCCGAGACTGAGCAATGCCCAAGGGAGATGTCATATCAATGTGGCACCAGAGTGACAAGGCTTCCTCAGTTCGTGAACTCTGTGTGGCATGGCTGCCATCTCTGGAGAGTCTGGCGAGGGTCTGGTCCAGTCCTCTGTGCGACAGAACTAGCACAGAACTGTCTTTCTGCTGCAGCCGTCAGGCTCAGAGCTTCTGAGAGGGGAAGAAGGGCCAACGGCAGAGAACTTTCTTTCCTCTAAAGAGGCAATGAAGACGTGTCTCCCCATATGACAAGAGCCACGCCCATGGCATTGTGGGGTTTCTTGTGCCCCTTTCTTTTCCAGGTGGTATGTGGGAACTGTCATTAGCTAATGGGCGTTTGATGCCCAAAGATCATTGATTCCTGGGTCTTAACCTCACACAGAAGGGAGAAATGCCCAGAGCTCATCCCTGCTGCTTTTCAGACTCTAGAGGTTGGAAGGATTTTTCCACCCAAATGGAAAGCATGGGCAAACCCACCCAAATCCAATAGAATAAGAGCTTTCTCTTTTCCCCAAAAATGTGAAGTTTGACTGAAGAATTCAAAAAGTTTGCGAAGTCTCATCAAGCTGAATCTATTATCAATTTAATTTATCTTTCATGGTCCCCTGTGTGCTTAATCTGGCAAATCTCTCCCCCTTAAGTGCTGTGAGACCCCTTAACCCCTGGAAAGGTGCAGTCCAGAGAAAGGAAGGATTGGGTTTTCTGGCTCATTCTCAGGTCAGGAAAGAGCTCATTAGGCCTCAAAACTGAATTCCCATGATTACTTCTAGGACAACGGAGTTACGTAGACCTGGGAACGTCAATGTTTTCAAGGCCAGTGCTTCACAAACATGCGAGAAATCACACTGTCCACCCCTAGTCTGTACTGGGAAGAAGGTGAACAGGGGTGAGATGAGGGAAGTGAGGCCATAGCCAGGACCTCCCAGGACAGACCTAGTGCCACTGTTAGGCTTGAGTGGAAAAAGTCCCATTTTTGTGACCAGGTCATTTCCTAAAGTCTATTTATTTAAAAACTTGTTTGGAACTAAGAACACATACCATACCTGCCCCCAAACAATCATTTCCTTTTGTTTTATCATTTTTAAGAGAGAAGTTAGATATTTATTTTTGAGATATTAGTGTTTTGGAGGGAGTCCCAGGCTTTATAACATTTTTATTTGTATTAAGTTCATGTGTGTATAACGGGTAAAAAAGCCAAATGGTATCACAAGGCTTTTAACCAAAACAGTGATAACGTCCTCACCTCTGATTTTCATTCACAAGCAAAAAACATTTTATCTTCTTTTAGCTGTTTCTTCTGGTGTTGACCTCCATATTTCTACATAGTGATGCATTACAGCTGTTTCTTGATGTCTGAAAGCTTAGGTATTTCCTATTAACTTCCAGCTAGGGAAACTGAGGATGTAGCCTCCTCCTTTCCTGCCTTTATACACATATACACATACTTCCTGTGCCCAATCATCTTCCCAATGGAAACATAGCGTACTTTTTTGTTAGAGAAAGATTCAGCATATATTTTATTTCGACTACAAAATTATTATAGTCAAATTATATATACATATATATAATTACAAAGCGAAGTCACATAGTATACTAAGAAGAAACCCACTTTCTTATGTAACCTTTTGCTTTTCCTAGAGTTAATCATTGTTTCTCTCTCTTTTCTTTTTCATTTGCTTGTTTTCTTTGACTCTTTTAGTAATTCTTTCAGCTTTAATGTCCCAAATTCTCTCCATCCTCAGGCCAGGAATCAAATTTGCAAAAGCAGTAACAATTCTCAACTTTCTTTTAAGTTTAGAAACCTCAATTTGCACACAGTGGGATATAATTCTTGAAAAAAAAAATTGACCAATCAGGAAAGCCTACATATATTTTTAAAAAGACATTTCCATTGACAGAATAATAAAAGACTATTTTTTGCCTTTCTTGCTTTCTGGCAAAATTCTTCTATTGACTTTATTTTACAGAAAGGTAACTTTTTACTTTTTAAAATAATACTGGAAACTACCGAAAGCTCAAAGAAAAGTGACTCTAAGGAAATTTATGTTGAGTACAGAAGGTATCTTGTGTCAGGAAAACACCAATTCTATAATAAGCGTTATTAAAATATTTCAAAGGACACAAAAATACCTGTTCCCCTGTGCCACAGCCCAGCCCTTACAATTCTATAAGACTTCTATGTGCTGGTGATGTTTTGTTGCTTGAGTTTTATTGTGAAAGGTGGCTATTATTAATTAAATAATGGCTGAGGCACCAGGGTGTTCCCTTCGAAATTCTCATACCTCTCCACCACCGAAGTTAGAGGAAACAAAGACCAGGAACTGGTCCCCAATCTTCAATGGGGAATTTCCCATTTGGATTTGTAGCTGTGGTAGTATAACTTTTCTATTTGCTTTATTCATTGTTCCTTATGATATTTGAATAAACCCAGCTGATCTGACTCAAATAAGCATAGGTTGATTTTAGGAGGATTATAGGGAACTGTTGATCTGCTGATTCAAGAAACTGATCAAGGTGTAATAAAAATGAATATGAATGAAATTCACATTCTTTTAATGTCTATTATCTGCCAATGTGTCCTTTTCTTGGCTATAATAAAGTCTGACAAGAAGATCAGGCAACCCCCTTTTCACAAAAAGAATCTCATGATTTAAATTTGTAAATGAGGGCTATTCCTCAAGGTGGCTACCTTTAGTGACTGTAATCTAGTTGTGAAATGCTGCCATTATACAAAGCAGTTTCAGAAACTTCTAGAATTATCTTCAGTCACTGGGTAGGGTCACCAGTCAAAGTACAGGTATCCAGTTAATTTGAATTTAGTATAACTAAGGGACATACTTATAATTTAAAAAGTGTTCATTGTTCAAATTTAACTGACTGTTCTGGATTTTTTTTAGGGGAGTGTTTGGTTTTGGTGTTTTGTGTGCAAACTCTGGAATCCTTGTGCCTGAGCACTTCTATGTAAACAACTGATGCCAGTCTTACTTGGAAGGAGGGTGTGATCTTAGACACAGATTAAAGCCTTTCAAAGTGAAGTCTGATGCCAAGAAGGGTAATGCTACTTTTGGTTAAAATAACACTATAAAGCAAGCAGACAAGTTTTTTTATGAGCCTTGTAAACTGCTTAAAGAATTTTCCAAAATGGCTTCAATCAATGGCAGGGCTTGAAAGGGTATGTAGCCTCCCAAAATCATCACTGAAAAACGTAGTTGAATTCTGTTGGGGATTTCTTTTTTGTTTTTAATTTTTAATTTTAAAGATGGGGGGTACAATTCAGGGTTAGGTATGCAAATGTTCATTATACAGGAATGCTTGTTGATGAGGAGTGCCTCCCCGCCCCCCCATCCCCGCAGTTTCCCACCACTGCCAATCCACCCCCATCCCCCACCTGGCAGTTTCCCAATACTGCCCATCCCTTTCCTATAGTATTATGATAATTGTTCAAGGTTCACGTATGAGTGAAGTAGTTGGATTCTGAGCAGGAACTAACAAAACACAGCTAGTGTCATATTAAAGATTGGCATTCAATTACTGAGCCTTTTACGTATGTGGCTCTATGGGTCCTGGCTTGGTTTTAGTATTTACATATAGCTTTATAAAGCCTTTTGTTGTGCTTTGGAAGAACTTTACAAGAAAGAACACTTCTCCAGAGTTAACCAAATGAGTCTGCTTCCTGGTGAATTAACTTTCTCCATGAAAAGTGTTGGTCATTTGTGATACTTTCCTGTCACTGTCTCATATTTTGCGTTATCCTCCTATTTGCCAAAGCTCTCGGCAGTGTACTACTTCATAAAGTATTGGTGAATTGTAGGCACTTCTTATCTTATTGTTTTTGTTGTTGTTGTTGTTTTCATGATAGCATCGGGATATTGGCAGGAATTACTCTCCAACTATTCAGATATAGTTACTACTGTGTTTCAAAGAGAGTAAATGAGTCACTATTAAACAGCAACAGAAAAAAAGCCCATGATATTAATGGGTATTTTTTATCTTTAGGCCAACCTGTCTCTGAAAAAACAATTGAGTTTTCTTCCAATCTTGGGGGTTAAAAGGTGACTCCAAAAATAAATAAGGTGGAAGCAATATTTTACTGAAATGTGACATTCCAAGACACACTTGCTGACTATTTGGTTCTACCAAGAAACTTAAAATTTAAGGCTCTTTCAAAAATTACTGAGATATCAACCTGAATTGAAGTCTATTACTGATAAGTCACCTGAATGTACGGTCCCTAAAATGTCACTGAGCTATGATGAAACATCGCTGCAATTAAGTTTGCAGTGGTAAAATTTTCTTAAACAAGGCAAAAGACACTAGACATACAAGGAAAAACATAATCGATTATGTTAATATTGAGAACTCTGTCATCAGAGTTCAGACATCAAGGATGCAATAGCAACCGTAAAATTGCAGACAATATTTGCAATAATTTTATTACACAAATTACTCCTATCTAGAATACATAAGGAACTTCTCCAAATAAATAAGAAAAAAGACACTCAATAGAAAAATGACCAAAAGACTTACCAAAAACAAAAGGATATTTAAATAGCTAATATACTTATTTTAAAATGTTCATCTTCATCAGCCATCAGGGAATTGCAAATTAAGACCACAATGTGATGATATTTGCACTTACCCACAAGAAAGGCTAATCTAAAAAAAGCTGTAAGATACCAAATCTTAGTAAGGATGTGCGGCAACTAGAATCCACTTACACAACTCATGAAATTGTGAATGTATACAGCCTCTTGAGAGACTGCCTGGCAGTATCTACTAAAGCTGAACATCTGTAGTCCCTAAGACCCAGCAGTTCTGCTTCTATGTATATACCAACAGAAATACATACATGTATTCACCAAAAGACAAGTGCTAACATGTTTGTAGTAACACTCTAAATAATAGCCCCAAAGTGGAAATTTCCCAAATGCTCACAGACAGTAGAATGGATAAATCAGCTATCACATATTCACACAGTGGAATTCTATGCAGAAATGCAAATAAGTATATAGCTACAACAATATAAACAAAAAGGGTTTGAAAAATAATCTTGGGCAACGAGAGAACACATGATCCTGCACCCTTCATATAAAATAAGAAAATAGGTGAAAACCTAATCAATGTTGTTAAAAGTCAGGACAGGAAGTCAGCCCTGCTTAGGGCTTCTGTGGTGTAGGTAATGCTTCTCTGTCTGGATTCTGGTTACAAAATGGATTCAGTTCCTGGAAATGCAAGTATTGTACTCTTATAATAGGTGCACATTATGCATTATAATTCAATAAAAAGCTTTTAAAAATCACTGGAAGTATAAAGAAAGACAATATTCTATATTTACAGAATATATTTGGAAGAGAAATTTGTATGTGACTGGAAGCGATATTTTCAGGAGATGCTGGTCTTCTTTGAAAGGGCCATTTATGCAAAGCAGCCCCGCAGATGCCAAAGGAGCTGAGAAACGCAAGA
>CAUYQG010127155.1:0-10390 GCA_963574415.1 Tarsius wallacei
TTCTCACCCCGCCGCCCTGGGCCCGCCAATAATGGCGGCGCTCCCCAGCGCCATTTCCTTTCGGACGCCTCTCGCTGCGCTGTCGCCGGCAGCCATGATGGATGCGCCGTGACCCTTTCTTTCGGGAGTTGTGAGGCGTCGACGTCCCGCACTGAGGCGCATTTTCTGAACCGAATATTTTCACCGCCCCGGCCGAGCACAGTTGTTGCGAATACAACTGCTCGGAGCCCTCCTAGGGGGACGCCGCGGTCCCTTTGCCGCCATTAAACGGCCCTCCCTAAGAGCCTGGTGGCGGGACTCCCCTCCCCCAAAACGAAAAGGTTTCGGAGCGGGCGTGTGCGCACACGAGGGGAAGGCGTGGATGTAAGTTTAAGCCAGAGGCCGCGGCCTCCGCTCACTTCCCTCGAGACTGGCGTCCCTCCCTTTCCCCTCAGACCGCATGCTGGAGTCTCGCAAGTGGCCGAGGGGTGTCGTTTGTCTCTACAGATGGGTGGAAGGGGGAGATTCGAGGCCCCTCATTGTGGAGGCTGAGTGTTTCCCGAGTTATGGGAAAAGTAGCACAAGGAAAGGCGCTTCATGAGAGGCCGCTGCGATGTCACTTGGGCCACAGACAGTCACGGACGCGCTGGACTCGTGGGTTGCAGGACCAGGCGCTGCGCTAGCAAATGGGCCACGTGGTGATAAGCAAGTACCTGCACTCATGGAGTTTACGCTCGAGAGGAGAGACAGATAACACGTGTTTTATTTAAGACCGTGGCTAAATAAAAGATCAACAACAACAGCAAAAAGTATGGAAAAGGCACGAAGAACGCATGTTAGTTACATCGGGTGTTGTGGGATGACCTCCCTAAGCAAGTGACATGTGAGCAGAGGCCTCAAGTGAGGGAACCGTCCTTGCTCACCGAGGAAAGAGCAAGTCCAAAAGCCCTGTGGCAGACTGTGGACAGAGTAGAGCGAGGAGGAAAAAATGAGAGAGGACCACATCATGAAGGACTTGGAGGCCGCTTTAAGGACTTCATCTCTTCTTTTGAAACGAAAATCTCTGGAAGGTTTTAAGCAGAGTGGCATAATAAAAGGACCCCATCGACCACTGTGGTGTGGAGAGAATAAATCGAGAACTAGCAGTTTATTGAAGCATTCGGATTAATGAATGAGGCTAGTGCAGTAATCTAGGCAAGAGATGGTGGGGCTAGATGCCAGGTAATAGCAAGGGGTGGGGAGAAATGTTTGACTGAAAATTGAGCTGATGATTTACTGATGGGTGGGACATGAAGGAGTGAGAGATGAATCTTGTAGGAGTCAGCCAAGGAATATTAAGCTGCAGGTGTGATTAGGACAGTATGACGGGCACTGGGGCGGTTATTTGGTCTAGTTTGCCTGTTTACGATATATACTAATAATTAATTGTGAAGCTCTCTATACAGTGGTAGAGATGGTTCCTAAAATAAACTAGGTCCACTGAAACCTAGCCTATATTTTGCCACTGGGGAATAATTTCTGTTTTGTTACTAGATCAGGGTGCTATCTTATGTATGGCCTGTTATGGGAGATAATTATATATTTCTGTCATTTGATTAATCCCACTTTCCAAAAAAAGTGAGTTTTTAGTCTTCCTCTGGCAGACAAGTTTCTGATTACAAAAGTTTTTTTTTGTTTTCATTGGTTTTCCGAAACACAAAGAGCTTCAGTAGGTAGGAAGGTCAGAGAACCTAAGAAACGGTGGTGTATGTGTGTAAACATGCTGGCCGGGCTTGGTGGCTCACACCTGTAAACCAAGAACTTTGGGAGGCAGAGGTGAAAGGATTACCTGAACCCAGGGGTTTGAGACCGGCCCGTGCAACTTGGCGAGACTTCATCTCTACAATAAATAAAAAATTAGCCGGGTGTGGTAGTGTACGCCTATGGTTCCGGCTACTTGGATGGCTGAGGCAGAAGGATTGCCTGAGCCTAGTAGATCGACATTGGGGTGGCCATGAGCATGCCACTGCACTCCAGTTTTTTGAGTTGGGGTGAGACTCCAACTCAAAAAATAAAAATATAGGCTAAAACTCTGAAATTAAAATAGAATTCGGCTGGGTGTGGTGGCTCATGCCTCTGATCCCAGCACCTTGGGAGACCAAGGGGGGAAGATTGTTTTAAGCCAGACTTTAAGACAAGCCTGGGCAACATACCAGGACTCTGTCTCTACAAAGAATACAAGTTAAAAAAATTCAGTCGGGTGTGGTGGCACACAACTAGTCCCAGTTACTTGGAAGGCTGAGCTGGGAGGATCACTTAAGCCCAGGAGTTCAAAGCTGCAGTGAACTATATAATTATACCACTGCACTCCAGCCTGGGTGACAGAGAAAGAAGGCACCATCTCCAAAATAAATAAGTGGATTCCTCACTGTCCAGCCAGTTGGTGCTAGGCAGAAATTTAGGCCTTAGCAGTGTTAATTGTTGACATCTAATTCACTGTGCTAGTGATTTCTGTACTAGAGAGACAAGAATGGGGTCCCATCCTTAGTGCTTTTCAACTCTGCTATTCTATGTAAGTCTCTTGCTTAAAAACACTATGGCACGGCCAGGCTCGGTGGCTCAGCCTGTAATCCTAGCGCTTTGGAAGGCCAAGGTGAGTGGATTGCCTGAACCCGCAGGTTTGAGACCTGCCCAGGCAACTTGGCGAGACCTCATCTCTACAATAAATCAAAAATTAGCTGGGCATGGTAGCGCACGCCTATAGTTCCAGCTACTTAGAAGGCTGAGGCTGAGCTGGGCTCGGTGGCTCAGCCTGTAATCCCGCGCTTTGGGAGGCTGAGGTGAGTGGATTGCCTGAGTCCGCAGGTTCGAGACCCACCTGGGCAACTTGGCAAGACCTCATCTCTACAATAAATCAAAAAGTTAACCGGGTGTGGTAGCGCGCGCCTGTAGTTCCAGCTACTTGGAAGGCTGAGGCGGAAGGATCGCCGGAGCCCAGCAGGTCGAGGCTGCGGTGGCCGGGAGTGGCCACTGCACTCCAGTCTGGGTGACCGAGTGAGACTCCAACTCAAAAAAAAAAGGCTGAGGCGGAAGGATCGCCAGAGCCCAGCAGGTCGAGGCTGCGGTGGCCGGGAGCGTGCCACTGCACTCCAGCCTGGGCAATAGAGTGAGACTCCAAAAAGACAAAAACGAAACAAAAAAACTACAAAAACGCTATAACTCCGAAGACCTAGAGATCCAGCTTTAACTCTGTAGCCTGACATTCGTGGCCTTCCAGAATCTGACCCCAGTCTCTCATTACCCATCTGCTTTAGCAAATCTCCTCTTCTCTATTCCTCACCCACATGTTTTATCTTGCCGACTTCTATAATTTTTTTTCTTTGAGTCAGAGTCTCCCTCTGTCACCTGGGCTGGAGTGCAGTGGCATGATTATGGCTCATTGCAGTCTGGACCTCCTGGGCTCGAGTGATCCTCTCTCCTTAGCCTCCTGAGTAGCTGGCTGTTAGGGTCACACTCCTGGCAGGGCCTCTAGAATGTTAGGTCATGCCTGCTGGGGGTGTGGTTGTCTATGCAATCTGGTGCCGCATGAATGATGCAAAGAATTGCACAGAAGCTAGATTGGAAAATATAATTTATTTTAAAAAGTAAATTAGATGAGATTCACCTCCCCAAGGTAGGGAAGGGGGCCAAAGCCAGGAAGCATGGAGACATCTATAGCTCAAAGAACACATGGCCACACCAGAGTTTAGTAAGGCAGTGACGACTAGCTGCTTGAGGTTGAATGCTTTTTTAAAATTTGTTATTTTTTTGAGTTGGAGTCTCACTCTGTCGCCTGGGCTGGAGTGCAGTGGCACGCTCACGGCCACCACAGCCTCAACCTGCTGGGCTCAGGTGATCCTTTGGCCTCAGTCTTCCAAGTAGCTGGAACTACAGGCATACACCACTGTGCCCAGCTAATTTTTTAAATTATTATTTATTGTAGAGATGAGGTCTCACCAAGTTGCCCAGGCTGGTCTGGAACCCGTGGGCTCAGGAAATCCTCTCACCTTGGCCTCCCAAAGTAATGGGCTTATAGGTGTGAGCCGAGCCGTGCCTGGCCTGAAGTTGAATCCTTTTAAACATTTCCCTTTGGTGGGGGCAGGTCATTAAGGTGGTTGTATGGTGGTCTGTTCCACCTTATCATGAAGGGGCAGGTAAGTGCAGGTACTGAAGTCAGGTGATAGGTAGATGAGTGGGTTAGTCACATGATTGCTACCATGGTGGGGTCTGTCTGTGTCATGTAGGACAGGAATGTCTGATTAGGTTAACTTGGGTCTTATGGAGAGGCAAATACTTGAAATAGAAAAGCTAATTAGTACAAAACAACCTGGGGAGGTGGGGTTGTAAAACAATTATCAGTAGCTACCTCTGAGAAACCACTTCTGTCCTTGGCTGGTGATTAGAGGGTAAGTTAAGTGAACCGCTAGAAAAACATGAGATTTAGGCCATGTTAAAATGGCTGCCCATTGGGTATATTAAATCCGTGTTATATCCTTTCACTGGGACTACAGGCACGTGCCACCATGCCCAGCCAATTTTTGTATTTTTTTTAGAGACAAGGTCTCACTATGTTGCCCAGGCTGGTCTCAAGCTTCTGGGCTCAGGCAATCCTCTTCCAAAGTGCTGAGATTACAGGCATAAACCACTGTGCCCAGCCAACTTGTATGATTTTTATTAATCCCTCTCCATGAATAAAAATAGAGCAACTCAAAGTCCACTTCCAGCATCTTGGAGACTTAGGAAGTGATCTTCTGTCCTTTGTCACTAAAAGGTACGAATCACTTCTCTCTTGAAAAGGATATTTTTTTTGTTCTCAGGATAGCTAACGGGGCAGCAGTGCAATTCCTTCCTTCAACACACACCACACATTGGAGCTGAGGAAAAAGAGGCTCAAACCATACAGCTAGCTCACCAGGGTAAAATATTCAGAATTAAAGAGAAAATGCTAGCCAGACCTAGTGGCGCGTGCCTGTAGTTCCGGCTACTTGATAGGCTGAGGTGGAAGGATTGCCTAAGCACACAGGTCACGGCTGCGGTGGCCGTGAGTGTGCCACTGCACTCCAGCCCAGACAACAGAGTGAGACTCCAACTCAAAAAAAGAGAGAGTGAAAATGGGCCAAGTGTGGTGGCTTACGCTTATAATCCCAGCACTTTGGGAGGCCAAGGTGAGAGGATTGCCTGAGCCCACAGGTTCGAGACCAGCCCGGGCAATTTGGCTAGACCTCATCTCTATAATAAATCAAAAAATTAGCCGGACGTGTTGGCATGTGCCTGTAGTTCCAACTACTTGGAAGACTAAGGCAGAAGGACCGCCTGAGCCAGGCAGGTCGAGGCTGTGGTGGCTGTGAGCATGCCACTGCACTCCAGCCTGGGCCACAGAGTGAGATTATTGTAGAGATGAGGTCTCACTCCCCCCAGAAAGAAGACTCCAATTAAAAAAAAAAGAATATGGCTTTTATTTAAGAACTGCCTTAGCATAGCCGGGCATGGTGGCGCATGCCTGTAGTTTCAGCTACTTGGAAGGCTGAGGTGGAAGGATTGCCTGAGCTCAGCAGGTCGAGGCTGTGGTGGCCGGGTGCCACTGCCCTCCAGCGTGGGTGACAGACTGAGACTCCTATCAAAAAAAAAAAAAATTGCTTTAGCAGATCCTGAACTCCAGTGGAACAGCTGACACCAACCAATTTTTTTTCCTTTTTATTTTTATTTTTTGAAATAGGGTCTCCCTCAGTCACCTAGGCTGGTGTGAAGTATCAGGGTCATAGCTCACTGTAGCCTTGAACACCTGGGATCAAGCAGTCCTTCCACCTTAGACTCCCTAGTAGCTGGGACTATCAGTAGGAGCCGCCATGCCTGGCTATTTTATTTTATTATTTTATTTTATCTTTTGAGTTGGAGTCTCACTCTGTTGCCCAGGCTGGAGTGCAGTGGCATACTCATGGCCACCCCAGCGTCGACCTGCTGGGCTCCAGTAATCCTTCAGCCTCAGCCTTTCAAATAGCCAGAACTACAGGTGCATGCTAGCAAGCCTGCTAAGTTTTTATTTAGTATAGAGACAAGGTCTTGCCCAGTTACCTGGGCTGGTCTTGAATCTACAGGCTCAGGCAATCTACTCATCTCAGCCTCCCAAAGTGCTGGGATTACAGGTTGAGTCACCAAGCCTGGCCAATTTTATATTTATTTATTGTAGAGAAGAGGTCTTGCCAAGTTGCCCAGGCTGGTCTTGAACCCCTGGACTCAGGCAGTCCTCTCACTTCAGCCTCCCAAAGTGCTGGAATTACAGGCTTGAGCCACCGCACCTGACTGTGCCTGGCTAATTTAAAAAAAATTTTTTGTATTGGTAGGATCTTATCCAGGCTGCCCACCAAGTTAATGACCCCCACACAGGAATCCAATCAGCATGAGAATCCAGCTTCTTTACTTCCCTGTCCTATGACTTCATCATACACTTTTCAACCAATCAATGATCTCCACACTTCAGCCCACTCCAAAACCCTTAGAACCCTAGCCCCTAACTCCTTAAGAGATGGATTTGAGATTTTCTTTTGTCTCATTCAGCAGCTCTATGATTAATTCTCTCTCACCGATGTAACCCTGTGTCTCAGCGACTGTGTGCATTGAGCAATAAACTGATTACAGTTACAACCACAAAGTATGTGATTATTTTACAGTCAGTTGTACTTTAGAAATATATAAGCCGGGCTCAGTGGCTCAGCCTGTAATCCCGCACCTGGGGAGGCTGAGGTGAGTGGATTGCCTGAGCCCTCGGGTTCGAGACCCGCCTGGGCAACTTGGCGAGACCTCATCTCTACAATAAATCAAAAATTAGCCGGGTGTGATAGCGCGCGCCTGTAGTTCCAGCTACTTGGAAGGCTGAGGCGGAAGGATCACCGGAGCCCAGCAGGTCGAGGCTGCGGTGGCCAGGAGCGGTCACTGCAGTCCAGTCTGGGTGACAGAGTGAGACTCCAACTCAAAAAAAAAAAAAAAGAAATACATAGACATGGCCAGGCACGGTGGCTTACACCTGTAATTCCAGCACTTTGGGAGGCCAACGTGAAAGGATTGCTTGAGGCCAGGAGTTTGAGACCAGTGTGGGCAACATGACAAGACCTTGTCTCTACAAAAAAAATTTAAAAAATGAACTTTGGGAGGCAGAGGCGAGAGGATTCCCTGAGCTGAGGGGTTCAAGACCAGCCTGTGCAACATGGTGAGACCTCATCTCTACAATAAAAAATTAGCCAGACGTGGTGGCGCACACCTGTAGTTCCAGTGACTTGGAAGGCTGAGGCCAAAGGATCACCTGAGTCCAGCAGTTCGAGGCTGCGGTGGCTGTGAGCATGCCACTGCACTCCGGCCTGGGCAACAGAGTGAGACTCCCATTCAAAAAAAAAAAATAAGCCAGGTATGGTGATGTGTGCCTGTTGGCCCAGCTGCTCGGGATTTTACAGGCCAAGGATCTGGGAACCGGAGTTTCTTACATTTCTCATGTGTGATTCAGAGTTGTTTATCTAAGCTAGGCGTGGTGGCTCATGCCTATAATCCCAACACTTTCGGAGGCAGAGGCGAGAGGATTGCCTGAGCCCAAGGGTTCAAGACCAGTCTGGGCAACTTGACAAAACTTCATTTCTGCAATAAATCAAAAACTTAGCTGGGTGTGGTGGTGTGTGCCTGTGGTTCCAGCTACCTAGAAGACTGAGGCAGAAGGATCGCCGGAGCCCAGCAGGTCGTAGCTGCAGTGGCTGTGAGTGTTCCACTGCACTCCAACCTGAGTGACAGAGTGAGACTACAACTCAGAAAAAAACAAAAACAAAAACACACACAAAAAAGTTTTTCATGCCGGGCTCGGTGGCTCAGCCTGTAATCCTGCACTTTGGGAGGCCGAGGTGAGTGAATTGCCTGAGCCTGCGGGTTCGAGATCCGCCTGGGCAACTTGACAAGACCTCATCTCTACAATAAATAAAAAAAAATTAGTCGGACGAGGTAACACGTGCCTGTAGTTCTGGCTCCTTGGGAGGCTGAGGCGGAAGGATCACCGGAGCCCAGCAGGTCGAGGCTGCGGTGGCCGGGAGCGGCCACTGCACTCCAGTCTGGGCGACAGAGTGAGACTCTGACTCAAAAAAAAAAAAAAAAAAAAGACACATCCTCATAAGAGAAGTCCTTGCAGCCAAAGCTGTGGAGGTGTGCTCAGCCCAGGGCTGTAGAGCAGGGCAGACATCCCTGGCTTGCTGGATGGGGCAGGCTGGAATCCTTCTGAAGCCACCTATATAGGATTAATATCGCGTATTGGAGTAAAAGCTGCAGCTATGGCCAGGCTCGGTGGCTCAGCCTGTAATCCCAGCGCTTTGGGAGGCTGAGGTGAGTGGATTGCCTGAGCCCGCGGATTCGAGACCCGCCTGGGCAACTTGACGAGACCTCATCTCTACAATAAATCAAAAAAAATTAGCCGGGCGAGGTAGCGCACGCCTGTAGTTCCGGCTCCTTGGGAGGCCGAGGCGGAAGGATCGCCGGATCCCAGCAGGTTGAGGCTGTGGTGGCCGGGAGCAGTCACTGCACTCCAGTCTGGGCGACTGAGACTCCAACTCAAAAAAAAAAAAAAAAGTTGTTTATTAAAATGTACCAAGGTAGCTTCTTTGATTGTTGTAATTTGCCATCCCCCCCTTAAGGAACTGTCTTGGGTCATGCCAAAATTGCTCTTGAGCCTTGTTAACTCAGCCTGGGGGGAGAAGGGGTAAAGGGATTATTAGGAGATCTTGAGTCTGCCCTTGTTAATTTAGTGTCATGAGTGGGTGAAGGGCTATGGAGTATAAATTCCGAATAAGTTGTACTGCCTTGGAGCAGGTTTTTTGGTAATGATACCACTTGTCTCCCTGTAACCTGGTTGCAGAAATAAACCCTTTTTCTCCCAGTTTTTACCTCTTGTCCTTGACCACAAGGGAAGTAACTGGGCTAGTTTATCCGGGAACAGGAAGGCTGAAGCTGGAGGATCGCCTGAGCTCAGGAGATAGAGGCTGTGGTGACCTATGATCATGCCACTGCACTCCAGCCTGGGCTACAGGATGAGACTCTGACCACCTCCCCCAAAAAATTACATAAGGACAAAAATAGTGAAAACATCAAAGGGTCAGTTAAACACCAACTAGTATCTCTAAGACATTATGAGAAGTAAAATTCTGATATTTCCATAATTTTGATAGCAGAGGCAAAATATAGTGTGCACACACTTGGAAGAAAATCAGTTAGGGTTATCACTGAGAAAGGACTGTGCCAAATTCATCAAGCCTACACACACACACACACACACACACACACACACACACACACACACACACACGTCATCGGGGGGTGGTTCAGATTGATACTGAGTAGAAATCTGGTGGAGTCAAAAGGAAGGACTTGCTAGGTGTGGTGGCTCATGCTTGTATCCCAGCACTTTGGGAGGCAGAAAAGAGAAGATTGCCTGAGCCCAAGGGTTGGAGACCAGCCTGGGCAACTTGGCAACACCTCATCTCTACAATAAATAAAAAAAAATTAGCCGGGCTCGGTGGCTCAGCCTGTAATCACGCACTTTGGGAGGATGAGGTGAGTGAATTGCCTGAACCTGCGGGTTCAAGACCTACCTGGGCAACTTGGCGAGACCTCATTTCTACAATAAATCAAAAACTAGCTGGGCATGGTAGCACGCCTGTAGATCCAGCTACTTGGAAGGCTGAGGCAGAAGGATCATCTGAGCCCAGCAAGTCGAGGCTGCAGTGGCTGGGAGTGGCCACTGCACTCCAGTCTGGGCGACAGAGTGAGACTCCAACTCAAAACAAAAAACAAACACAAAAAAATTGTGTGTGGTGGCGCACACCTATGATTCCAGCTACTTGAAGGCTGAGACAGAAGGATCACCTGAGCCCAGCAGGTCAGGGCTGCAGTGGCCATGAGTGTGCCACTGCACTCCAGCCTGGGCAACAGAGTAAGACTCCAACTCAAAAAAAAAAAACAAAACAAAACAGGAAGGACTTTTTCTTGTGTGTTGTAAGTATGTAATTCCAGGCACGTATGTTTGAACATTTATGGAAGCACTGCATACCTGTTGTTCCCTTCCACTAACTGGCTACTGGTCAGAGTAAATAAGTCAGAGTCAGCAGATCTGCGTGGTTTGCCTTCTCTACCTGCTGGAATTGCTATAAACACCAACCAGTTCTCAGGTTGAGAAATGAGGAAGTTAACTCTTAGTAGTACTCATGTATTGAACTGGGCCTGTAGTGTTCAGGACAGGCGTTTTGCTGTCTAAGAGGGATGGGGTTGGAGGCAGGGGGTGGCCAAAGTGCAGTGGAGGGGAGGTTGACAATGCAGTCTTTTCTCCCGCTGAGCAGTCATGACTTTTGTAATTACAAGTTTCATGGCTTTT
>CAUYQG010127171.1:0-64661 GCA_963574415.1 Tarsius wallacei
TTCCCCCAAAACCCACAAAGACATGGACACTAAACAGCACGATGCTAAACAACTCCTGGGTCAATGATGAAATTAAAACAAAGATCAAAAGACACCTGGAAACAAATGAAAGACCAAAAGATACCTGGAAACAAATGAAAATGAAGAAACATCCTACCAAAATCTCTGGGACGCCTTGAAAGCTGTAATAAGAGGGGAACTTATATCACATGAAGCCCACATGAAGAAGATGGAAGGATCACAAATCAACAGCCTAACAAGCCACCTGAGGAAACTGGAAAAGCAAGATCACAAAAACCCTAATATCAGCAGAAGAACCTAGATCATCAAAATAAAAGCCCAAATCCAGGACATAGAAGACAAAAGGATAATACAAAAAATCAATGAAACAAAAAGTTGGTTCTTCGAAAGATTTTTGTTTTTAATTTGTTTATGTGGTAGATTACATTTGTTGATTTTTTGTTGTTGTTGTTTTTCTTTTTGAGTTGGAGTCTTACTCTGTCACCCAGGCTGCAGTGCAGAGGCATACTCATAGCCACCCCAGCATTGACTTGCTGGGCTCCAGTGATCCTTCTGCCTCAGCCTTCCAAGTAGCTGGAACCACAGGCGCTAGCTACCATGCCCGGCTAATTTTTCATTTATTTACTGTAGAGACAAGGACTTGCCAAGTTGCCCGGCTGGTCTCAAATCCGTGGACTCAGGCAATTCAATCGCCTCGGCCTCCCAAAGTGCTTGGATTGCAGGCTGAGCCACCCAGCCCGGGTTTGTGTATTTTGAGCCATTCTTGCATCTCAGCAATAAAGCTTACTTGATCATGGTAGGTGATCATTTTGGTGTGTTGCTAAATCCAGTTGGCTAATATTTTGTTGAACATTTTTATATCTATGTTCACTAAAGAAATTGGCCTGTTGTTTTCTCTTTCTCTTGTGTCTTTGCCAGATTTTGCTATCAGGATGATGTTGGTTTTGTAGATTGAGTTAAGGAAGAATCTCTCATCTTTGAGTTTTTGGAAACGTTTCACTAGGATTGGTACCAGTTCTTCCGTGTATGTCTGCTGGAATTTGGCTGTGAATTTATCTGGTCCAGGGATTTTATTTTTTAACTGTTAACTTTTTTATTAGTGATTCAGTTTTGTGACTCATTATTGGCCTGTTCAGGATTTCGGTTTCTTCCTTTTTTAATCTTGGGAGGTCATGTATTTCCAGAAATGTATTTTTTTCTTCTAAATTTTCGAGTTTACTTCCATAGAGATGGTCATAGTAGTCTCTGAAAATCTTTTATATTTCTGTTTAATCAGTTGTAATGTCACCTTTGTCATTTCTGATAGTGCTTATTTGGATCTTCTCTCTTTTTTTCTTTATTAAGTTGGCCAGCTGTCAATCAATCTTGTTTATCTTTTCAAAGAAACAATTTTTTACTTCATTGGTCCTTTGTTTGTTTCCTACATCTCAATTTCACTTAATTCTATTATTATTTTGGTGTTTCTTCTGTTAGCTTTGGGTTTAGTTTATTCTTGTTTTTCTAATTTGGGGTGTGACATTAGGTTGTTTGTTTGATAATCTTTCTATCTTTTTGATGTGGGCATTTAGCACTTTAAACTTTCCTCTTAACACTGCTTTTACAGCATCCCAGAAATTTTGTTGTGTCTTTATTTTCATTCTTTTAAAGGAATTTTTAAATTTCTGTCTTGATTTTTATGTTTACCCTAAAGTCATTCAGGAGCAAGTTATCTAGTTCCATGTATTAACGTGATTTTGAGAGTTCCTTTTGGTATTGATTTCTACTTTTATTCTGATGTTGTCCAAGAAGATACTTGGTATTATGTTAGTTTTTAAGAAGTTTTTTGAGACTTGCTTTATGACCATGCATTTGGTTGACCTCAGAATATGTTCCATGTGCAGATGAGAAGAATGTATATTCTGTGGTTGTTGGGTGTAATATTCTGAAGATATTTATAAGGTCCAGTTGGTCAAGTATTGAATTTAAGTCCAGAATTTCTTTGTTAGTTTTCTGCCTCAGTGATATGTCTAATACTGTTAGTAGGGTGTTGAGGTCCCCCGCTATTACTAGGTAGCTGTCTGCCTTTTGTTAGGTCTTGTAGTCACTGTTTCATAAACTCTGGTGTTCCAATGTTGAGTGTATACACAGTTAGGATAGTCAAGTCTTCCTGTTGAGTTGAAGCCTTTATCATTATGTAATGCTCTCCATTGTTTTTTTTTACTGTTTGTTTAACATCTGTTTTATCTTGTACAAGAATAGCGACCTCTGCACAGGTACCCCCTGAATTATAGAATAAAAAACAACAATAACAAAAGAATATTACCTTGGTAAAGATGCTGTGACCTTCCTATTCAACTCATCTACACCACACTTTCTACCTTCCCTTTCACACTCAGACCCCTTCTAGCTCAGACACCTGCTGAAGACACTGCTGATCTTGAGGCTCATCATCCATAGGTTCCCCATGTTAAACTGTCTAACTCTCTGACTTCCATGGCAGTCAAAGTAGACACAGAACTAATAATTCAGTTCTTCTCTCTTCTAAATCACGTGTTATTTTCATTTGTTATTTTTATAAACCATACTATATTGGCATGGGGTAGATTTCCAAAAGGTTTACTAATCCTAATCTCTTCTCACCTGCCATCGAGAGAAGCCTTTAGATGACTGGAAAGACATTACCTACATAGCAACACCAAAAAGAGATACATGTTAATACATTTTAAAATTTATTATCAATATACTATACAAAACACACATGGATTAGTAATCCATTCACTTAAACATTTATCAAGTCCCTACTAAGACTCATCTCTACAATAAATTTAAAAAAAATTAGCCGGGTGTGGTAGCGTGCACCTGCAGTTCCAGCTACTTGGAAAGCTGAGGCGGAAGGATTGCCGGAGCCCAGCAGGTCGGGGCTGCAGTGGCTGGGAGCGTGCCACTGCACTCCATTCTGGGCAACAGAGTGAGACTCCAAATCAAAAAAAAAAAAAAAAAAAAGAATTCCAGGCACTGTTCTACACATTGGGAATGGACATATTTATTTCTCAGCATGTTCCTGCCCTTGTGGCACTTATAATCTAATGAGGGAGAATGTTAACATACGTACTAAATAATTAAATTTGTTGGTGTGTTAAAAGACAAAACTGGTATAGAAAAAATAGTTGGTCTAGGTAAGGGATAATCTGAGTTTCAGGGTGGAGAGAAGAAAATTTATAATTTGTAAAAGAGTGATCAAGAAATGCCTGACTGAATAAAGTGTTAAGTGATATTTGAAGATAGATTTGAAGATGATCTGGAGGTGATAGCTAGAGAGAAAATGTTCCAAATAAAAGTTAGTCAAGCGGTCTTATGGTGAAAAAACGCTATCATATTTAAGAGATGATAAATAAGAAAAACCTTGTGTAGCTTGGGTAGAATGAATTAACAATTGCAGGAAATTTCAGAATTAATAAATTGTCAGATTTATTAATATGCAGTTTTTAGATTGTCTGATATCTTTGGAATTGTAGAGATATTTTCTTATTTATTTTTTATGCTGGCTATTTGTATTTGTCCCTCTTTTATCCTTGATAGGTTTACTAGGGAGTTATCAATTTCTTGCCATAATGTTTTACATTTATAGTTTATTGATTTTTTCCCTCTTTTTTACTAGTTTATTTCATTAAATTTTGAGAACCTCTTTTCCTAGATCCATGATAAAATTTAACCATTGACATTGTCTTTTATTTCTTTTCCTAATGTGAATTTCCCTGAGCACTATTTTGGTCTTAGTTCACACATTTTTATGTGTTCTGTTTTCATTATGAGTATGTTAAAATATTTTCTAACTTCCCTTATAATTTTTTTTTCATTTGTGGACTATTTAGAAGAATAATGTGTCATGTATGCAAGTTAGGTTTTTCTAGTTGTCTTTTTAGTTCTTGATTTTTAGATTATTTCCCTTGTGGTCAGTGAACACATTTTTGGTCATTTCCACTTTTGAAATGTGTTGAGGTTTTTTTTTACTATTCACCATATGATTAATTTTTTATAAATTCACCCCCCCATACTTCAAAAGAATGTGTATTGTATGTCTGAGTGCAGTATTATATCAGTTAAGACATACTTGTTCATTTTTTTACTTTTTATGTTTAGTGATTTTGTTCTGCTTATTCTATCAGCTATTAGAGAGAGGATAGAGAAAACGAAATCCTAGTACACTGTGGTTGAAATGTAGATTGCTATAGCGTTTATAGAAACAGTATGGAGGTTCTTTAAAAAAAAAAAATTAAAACTAAAACTACCATACAACCCAGCAATACCTCTTCTGGGTATATACCCAAAAGAGAGAAAATCACCACCATGTAAATAAATATATATGGAGTCTCATGTTCACTGCAGTGTTTTTATGTATAATATGTAATGTATCAATATATATATATAATCAGTCTAATAGAAATACAATATTTATGTTATATATAATATAAACTGTATTATAATTTAGATTGTATATAATAAACATAGCAACTTTAAAAAGGAAGGAGATCCTTTCATTTGCAACAACATGGATAGACTTGGAGGACATTAAGAAGAGAAAAATAAGCCAGACACAGGAAGAAAAATATTGCGTGATCTCTTTCAGATATAGAATACATTTTTAAAGTATCTCACATAACACAGGGATAGTTACCACCAGTGGGGCAGGATGAGAAGAAATGGGGAGATGTTCATCAAAGGACACAAAATTGCAGATATGTAGGTTGAACAAAAGTTAATAAAGTTTTATTGAATTAGGAATTTTTGCTTAATAAGTAGATCTTAGTTGCTTTTGTTACAAAAAAAATAACTGTATGCTTTGCAATAGTAACCATTTTACTATCTATATGTATCCCATAGCATCATGTTGTAAATCTCAAATATATACAATAAAATTTATTTTTCAAAAAGAATGGCATGTTGTATTCTTTATTTCAATTGTGAATTTGTATTGCCTCTTAATTTTGTTCATTTTTTCTTTGTATATTTTGAGACTCTGAGATTGAGTAAATACATATATAAAATTGTGATGTCTTCTTATGGAATGACTCTTTTACTTTTGAAAAATATAACTCCATAATTCTCCATATGCCTGTGTCTTGAATTTAATATGTCTAATATATTTGTATATTTCTAATATTACATAGTCACTTCTGCTCTTTTTTGGTTAATTTTTTTAATATGTTTTTACATTCTTTTACTTCTAACCTATGTCCTTATATTTAAAGCTTATCTTTGGTAAGCAGACTAGAGTATTTTTTTCGCCCCCAGTCTTACAATCTTAGTTTAGATTGAGAATACTTTAGTGCTTTTTACTTGAAATTTTTGGTATGAAGTGGTGCTATTTTGTACTTTTTCTTTTTTATTTTATTATGCATATTTCATAACCTGATTGTCTCACTGTGCATATTGCACTTGTTTTCTATTTGACTTTGTTTCATACCTTTTTTCTCCTTTCTCACTTTTTAAGATAGGTAAATCCAGTATTTGACATATTCTATCTATATAATTGTTAGTTACATATTGTTTTACTGTTCTTTCATGGTTACCATTTATGTTACACGTATTGTTTTATCAGTCTCTAGATGTTACTAGAACTTTTGATCACTTTTACTTGATTTATCTCCCCACTACATATTGTTGCATGTATTTTAGGTCTCTAATATTTTAAATTTGAAAGGCATTAAAATTAATGGTTTTGTGTATTTAATATTTATAGTACCCATATATTTAATCTTCCTGATGTTCTCCATTTCTTCCTGCATTTCTAAGTTTCAATCTGGAATGATTTTTTCCTTGTGTGAAGAAACACTTTTTGTATGTATAAAAACATTCTTATGGTACCTTTATTTTTAGAAATTTGTTTCACTTAGTGTAGAAATAGAAGTTGGCAGATTTTTTTCCTATTAAACTTTTAAAATGCCATTCCATTATTTCCAGCTTTTATTGTTTTCATTGCAGTCAGTTTTATTGTTGTTACTTTGAAGTAAAGTTCTTTTTTCTGGGAAACTTTAAGATTCTTTCCTTTTATTTTCAGCAGTTTTGAGATTTCTTTTTTTACTTTGATTTTGTTTGATCCTGTTTGTTGCTTTCCTTGCTGAGTTTTTTGTTTATTTGTTGGTTGGTTGGTTGGTTGGTTGGTTTCTTTTATTACTATATTTGGTAAAGCAGTTTTAGGTTCACAGTAAAATTGAGTAGAAAGTGCAGAGCTTTCTCTCATATACCCTGCCCCCATATTTGCATAGCCATCTCAGTTATCAACATCCACCTCTGAAGTGGTGCATTTGTTACAACTGATAAACTTACATTGACACTTCAAAGTCGCCCAAAGACCACAGTTTAAATTAGGATTCATTCTTGACATTGTGTGTTCTATAGGTCTGGACAAATGCATAATGACATGTATACACTGTTGTATCATGTAAAGTAGTTTCACTGCCCTAAAAATCCACGGTGTTCCATCTATTCATCCCTCCATTCTGTCTTAATCCCTGGCAGTCACTGCTCTTTTTATACTGTAACCATAGTTTTGCCTTTTCCAGAATGTAATATAGTTGAAACCATACAATATGTAGCATTTTCAGATTAGCTTCTATCACTTAGCTATGCGCTTTTATGTTTCTTCCATGTTTTCTTTATGACTTGATAGTTCATTTCATGTTAGTACTATATAATATTCCAGTTGATGGATGTACCAGTTGACCTTTTCTAAGTTTTGACAATTATGAATTAAGCTGCTAAAAACATCCATGTACAGATTTTTGTGTAGACATAAATTTTCAATTGTTTTGGGTAAATACCAAGAAGTGTAATTGCTAATAATAGGGTAAGAGTATATTTAATTTTGTAAGAAATTGCCAAACTTTTGTCCAAAGTGGATGTACCATTTTGCATTCCCACTAGCAGTGAATGAGAATTCCTGTTCACATTCTCTTCAGCATTTGGTATTATCAGTGTTTTGGATTTTGGCCTTGCTGAGCTTTATTTATTCTGTGTTTATGCCTTCTAATATTTTTGAAATGCACTTAACTATTAACTCTCAACTAAGTCTCATATCTTGTTGTCTGTCTCTTATTCTATGATTCAGTTCATAAAAATGTAACACCTGTTTCCCACATGTGTATTATGTTTCTTAAAATATTTAAAAATCATGTTTTCCCTTTTGCTTGAATTTGGTTATTTTGCATTAACTAATCTATCCTCTAAACTATTTATCTCTCCTCTTGTGTCCAATTGGTAGTTAAATCATCCATTGAGATCTTAATTTCAAGTATTGAGTTATTCAAATCAAGAATTACTGTTTGATTCTTTTTATAGATTTCAATTCACTGATAGTTTCTCCATCTTTTATCAGTTTTGTCTATCTTTTTTCTCTATTTTAACATATTAATCCCATTTATTTAAAAATCTGATCTGCTAACTACAACATTTGGTCACTTCTTGGTCATAGTTTGTTGTTTTTGTTTGTATAGACATTCTCTTGGCATGCCTAGTGTATTTTGAATGATCAAATTGTTAATGTCTCTACAACAGCAGAGGCTCCAGATGATGTTATTGTATAGCAAAAATAAATTAATTTTTTTTCTTCTAGATTGGTAGTATGAGAAATGTTTATTTATTTATTTTTTTATATTTCAGTTTCGAACTATGCTTTGTCACAAGTTTACACTGGAAATTCTGCTCTTTTATTTAGAGGTTTGAGTTTAGTTATTTAAAATATCACTGCATGCAATTTTGGAATATGGTAATTGTCTTGAGGGGAACACTCCATGGCCTCTCAAGTCTCCAGTTTTGTTCCTCTAGCTTCTGTGACCACTCAAGTTTCCAGCCTGTATGCACAGCAAAATCAAGCCCTGATGACCACCCAGTTTGTTTTGTTTTTTTCTCTTTTCTTCTGCAATCATTATCTTCCTGAATCAAATCCGTTTCTCATCCTCTAGTTTTTGCTGAAAATCAGCAAATACCACCAGGGAAAAAGTGCCTGTGGGTATTTAGCTCACCCTTGAGATTTTTTTTTTTTTATATTTAGGACTTTAAAACTTCTAGTCCCTTTTGTTTGTATAGTTCTCTGATGCCTTTAAAAATACTATTTTTGGCCAGGCATAGTGGATCAGGCCTGTAATCCCAGCACTTTGGGAGGCCAAGGCAGGGCATTTGCTTGGGACCTGGAGTTTGAGAGCAGCCTGGAAACATAGGGAGACTCTTATTATCTCTACAAAAAATTTTTTTAAAAAAATTAGCCAGGTATGGCAACACACACCTGTAGTCCTAGCTACTTGGGAGGCTGAGGCCGGAGGATAGCTTAGCCCAGGAGTTGAGACTTTGATGAGCTATGCTTATACCACTGCACTCCAGCCTGGGTGACAGAGACCCTGATTGTAAAAAATAAATATAAAATAAACAAAATAAATTAAATATTATATTTAATTTTATCCAGCCTTCCTAGTTGTTCTAAATGGGAACATTGGATTACTGTGAACTAGTCTACCTTGTGTGCCCCAGCTTAGTTATGTAGTAAATGGCTGCATCTTAGTTCTAAATATTTATTATTTCCACTGTAATTTCTCTTTTTTGATCCATAAGTTACTTAGGAGTCTGTTTTAAAATAACTATATATCAGGAGGGAGAAACGAAGGAGGAATTGGAAAGAAAATCTTTTTATGGATTTCTATTTTTTATTGAAGTGTAGTTAGAGAATACTGTCCTTACAACATTATTCTTTGGATATATGATAAGTGTTGTTTGGTAACACTGACAACTTAAGAACCTGTTTGAACAGCTTATGTATCTTCTAATTGTTAGGTATTAAGTGTGTGTATGTGTATGTGTAAGAATTTGATCACACTTTTTAGATGGAATATTTGGATTCATGGTATCTATATTCATGTTATCAACTAAATCTATCAATCACTGAAATATCAATTACTGATACTAGTTTAGAATAGTCTATTTTAATTTTATCAGTAGTTTGAGACTAAATTATAATATACTGTATATTAAGTATTGTCAAATACTTCTAGTAATTATATAATTATTATCTTTATGCATAATAATATTTTTTCAAGTATATTTTGTAA
This sequence comes from Tarsius wallacei, assembly GCA_963574415.1. NCBI lineage: Eukaryota > Metazoa > Chordata > Mammalia > Primates > Tarsiidae > Tarsius > Tarsius wallacei. The sequence continues at coordinate 9,099 of CAUYQG010127171.1, forward strand.
AATATTAATAATCTGACACCAGCTGAGCTGTTTTGGGGGTTATTTTATTTGGTGTTTCTTTTCTGCTAATTTTTTTATTATGCTATATATATATATGAATTGTAAACACCCAGTCCAAGAATGTTTAAGCAAGCTTAATTTATTTACCCTAATTTAACTATTAATATAATTTACTTTATTTTCCATTTTTATTTTACCAGATTTTTTCTCTTTATTTCTCTCTTTTTTTATTCTTGCAACTATTTTTTTCTTATTCCTATATTTTACTAGTTCTATAGTTTAATGGTCGCTCATTTTTAAAAGTACATATTCTTAACACAGTTAGGTATTATCATTTCTAACTCAAGTCCAAACAATATAGGATTCTTTAGATCTGTTCATTATTTCATTGTATGATATCGTGTCCACTATCTTAGTAACATTGTTTTGTACATCTCACACATCTGTAAACAGACACGTTATTGCTGCTATCATTTATTTTATTGAGACTGTTTATTGAAGTTTTCATGCAGGACTTCCTTAATCCACCCCTTCTGTCTATGTTCAACTTCCTTCTTTCTGTAGCACTTCTTTTACCAATTCCTTCAGTGAGGATCTTTTCAAGGTCAATGCTTATTATAATAGGTGATATTTAAGTTTTAATCTATAGGTCGAGCACAGTGGTTCAACACTTGTAATCCCAGCACTTTGGGAGGCAGAAGTGGGAGTATCACTTGAGCCCAGCAGTTTGAGACAAGCCTGGGCAGTAAAGAGACCTCTTTCTACAAAAATTAGCTGGGTGTGGTGGTGCATGCCTGTAGTTCCAGCTAGTGGGGTAGAGGGTGAAGGAGTGCTGAGCTCAAGGATCAATGATCCCAGGAGGTTGAGGTTACAGTGAGCTGGGATCATGCAACTGCACACCAGCCTGGGTGACAGAATGAGACCCTGTCTCAGCAACAACAACAAAATAATAACAATCCATAAATGTGGATATTTACTTATACATTATATTTACATGCATTATATGTTGTCCACATGTGCAATGTATGCATTATACAAACACATTATAATAATATACATTGTATTTTTGTGTATTTGAATAGTTTTTATCATATATCACGAATAATTCTTATTCTTAAAAAACAGTTTATTATACCAATGCTATGATGTGAAGTACCACAAATAAGTAGTTTCTCTAAATTACAGAAGATCCATTTGGGTTGTGGTGGCCCAATGGGTGTGAACCTCAAATTCTCTATGTTAAAAAGAATCTTTATTTCATCATTTTTTGTCTAGTTTTTATATTTGTAGCCTCTTTTTCACAGTGAACCATTTCTTTACTTGGCTTGTACTTTATTTTGGGCTCATCTTCAGTGGAACTTTTTATCCCTTCTGGGAATTTCATGCTTGCTGAGACGATAAACCCTCTCATCATAGTCATGTTTCATTTGTTTTTACTGGACTCACAAAGATCAATTTTTACATTACATCTGTGGCTTAATATTTCTTAAACTTTATATTCATACTCATGGTAGCTTGAGGTTTTGATTTATTAATACAATAATTCCTATCATACTCATATTTTTGAGCCAAATTTTGTTGTTGCTTTCCTTTACTGGCAGATTTTAAAAATTATCTTCAAATATACATGAAGGTAGTTAAGAGCAGTAATTTTAGACTTTCTGATTAGTCTAGGAATCTGAGTTTCCTACTCACCAGTGCCTGTACCTGTAAACATTTTGAAACTACACCCCAATTTGATAAGTTCTATGTCTTTTCTGATACCCAGGCTGTAGTAGCATCAACTCATGATGTCTCTCCAGATATGAATTATTTTAAACTTTATTTTTGTGCTTGGGAATTATCTTTTCTTCAAGCTTAGCTATACATTCAAAAATTGTATTATTACGTATTATTTGGCATATCTATATGTTTTATTTATTTCAATATCTTTAGGGGTGCAGATGGTTTTTGGTTACATGAATGGACTATATAATGGTGAAGAAGTCTGTACTTTTAGTATACCTGTCATTCCCACTAGTGTACATTGAACCCGACAGGTGATTTTTTTTATCCTTCACTCCCTTCTCACTCTCCCCATCGAGTCTCCATTGTCATCATGCTATTCTATACATTTGCGGCCCAAAGTTTAGCTCACACTTATAAGAACATGATGTATTTGGTTTTCTGTTCCTATGTTACTTAGGATAGTGGTGTCCAATTCCATCCAAGTTGCTACAAAAGACATTATTTTGTTCTCTTTTATGGCTGAATAGTATTTCATGGTATATATAAACTACGATTTCTTTACTTACCAATCAGTTGATAGGCACTTAGATTAATTTCACATCTTTGCTATTGTTAATTGTGCTGTGATAAACATTATATATATATATTTTTTAAATATGACAACCTCTTTTCTGTAGGGCAGATACTTTCAGTTCTTTGAGAAATTTCTAAACTGATATCCACAGAGGTTGTACTAATTTACATTCCCACCAATAATGTATAAGTGATCTTTTTTTAAAACACAAGGCTACTTGGTATACCATGATGTTGGAACATAAAGAAAACATTTTAATGTCTATGCAATCATTTTTCTTATTTGATTGGAAAGACTTATTATACTTTTTGTTATACTAACTCCTTTTTGGTTAGAAGTCACTATTTTTCTTAGTATTCATAGACTCTGTACTGCAAAGAATGTTATAGATTGCTTAAACATTTTAAAGAATCTGGAAACATGTTTTTTGAATCTATATTTATAACTATAATGATATCAAACTCATAGTTTATATAATAGTACTTTTATATTCCTAGATCATCATCTTGTCTTTTAATGTAACAGGCAAATGATTAGTCAACTAGCAAGGCAAGTTATTATTTTAAAGATATGTTCAGGACTCAATTTGAATCATGTAAACGGATTTAATATTATCTGGGCACCATCCTTATACCATTCCCATTTTTTTCTCATTAGAGGATGAAATACATTTTTATTCTTCAAAATTACATTTTTATTTCAGGTCCTGCATTGAATCACATTTTATATTAGTCTTTGTTACAAGGAATTTCACTTGTAACAAAGTGACACATCCCTTGGTGAGGAAATAGCAAATACAGAGTTAATGCAGAGGTGTGTCATGCTACAGGACTGGCCCATTTAAAGAAACTTAGCCACCATCTCTGTGAGAAACATCAACTCCCATAAGCATCTCCTTATCCTTTCCCTGCTCAGTCCTTTCTTCAGAAACTCTTTCCCATGTCCATTCCCTTTCCTTGTGTAGCCCTGCTCTTTTTATGATATTATCAAGTTGCTTTTCTCTCTAAAAGCCTTCCCTGCTTTGATTTTTTGTGTCTGATGTCTTTCAATCTCCCACAATATCCTATGTACACCTTTATGTCTAAGTGATCACAATTTAAAATGAGCATTTGTGTGGGTCATATGTTTGAAGGCATGCTTGTTATCTTTGTACCTTTGCAACTTGTTATATATTACATTTTTTACATTAGACCTCAAATAATTGTAAAAGTCATAGGTAAACAATTTTACCTCATAGGGTAGAGCCATAGGGTAAGTAACTTACCCAGGGTTGTACCAGGACTTTGTTCCAGGGGTGACCAGATTTTGAATTTAGGTAATCTAGTTAGTGCTGAAAAGCAACAGTTCTGGAGCCAGAAGACTTTTGTCAGGATGCATGTATCTTATCCCATTAAAAACTCTGATTTCTCCATTAATCCATTATTGGAAAATGTATTCTGTAAGATGTTAGGGGTCTCTGATAATCTTGATGTGGTATATCATGTGTTTTGTTTTCTAGTAAGAGATTCTATTCACGTGACTTGATTGATTTTTAGGTGAGAAGTTAGGCGGTTTTGTTTGCTTTGTATTTCCTGAATTCTTTATATTAAAAGAGTGCTTTGAAAAGGGTCTGTATTACATCTATCTTTAAATAACAGCTGTGTTAAATCCTTTCCCCTCCTAATCCCATCTCTTATTATAAGAAACATATGGGTTCTTGAAAGGACTTGAAAAGCATAGGCTTTTAAACAGAATAATGCAGGTCATTTAAATTAGTTGTGGTTATAATCATTCTCCATAACTTTCAAGTCAAAGAAAAATGAATTCCTTGATGTGCCAAATGTTAGAACAATAAAATTTAAATTTGTCAGAGTCTTAATTGAAGATTCTGTCTTTACACTTAAGTAGAAGAATAAAGTCTCTTTTTTTTTGTCCTTTTTGATTGTCGTCTTAGAGATTGCATCATGATCTGTAAGAAGTTCTACTAATTACCATTCAAATTTCATAGACATGGTTATCCAGTTTATATGTCTTTAATTTTCTCATTATGAAACGATTATAAATTCATGAATTTGGAAAATGAGAAAAGAGGGAGAAAGATCAACCACAATCTTATCATATAATACAATTGCTATTAGCAAGTTAGCATACTTCATTTATTGGTTCAGCTATGAATTATGTGGTGGCATGAGCTTTTTGATACATAGTTGTAATCATATCTCTATGAAAATATATACTCATCATTTAAAAATATATGATAGTATTTTATATACATTCATACCTGGAGTGCCAAAAAATGTATGCATATTTTGAGAGATGTTCGCGTAATCAGAAGTATCTGGATGCTGATGGTAACCATTTGAACACCTCTCATAATTGCAGAAGCCAAACGTGACTTGTATTCATCTTATTGAGTGTTACTATTTTAATATAGTTTTTCTTTTCTTAAAGTGTGTATTTTTTTGGCATCCTCTGTATTTTATAGTATATGTCTTTACATTATAAATGTTTAGCACCATGTTTTATTTTTTTTACATGAGCACACAATCGTTATCAATTTCCATAACCAGGTGATTATAGGTTTCTGTAGTCTAGGAACCCCAGACAGGTCATTGTTCACTCTTTGTCTACCTTCATATCACAGAGTTGAAGCAAGAAAGATACAAGATTGGTATAAATGTCACAATCCTCTTGCTCCTCAGTGCTCCTTTCAAATCAAGATCTCGCCCATTGTTATGTTTTAACACTTCATTCGAAGCTGCAATTCTTGAGATTGATCATCTTATAGTTATGATTGATCTTGATTCTTGCCCACATTTCCTATGGATGAATGTTAGCCACTTTCCCAGTTGCCTGATTCTTGCTGGTCATGTGCAACTTCACGCTCATATAATTAGTCTTCCCCACTTGACTTAATAATTCTTTGACCTCAAACTAGATGACCTCTATCTCTGCCCTTCTTTATTCCTATGAAAATACATAATCATGTATCAAAACTTCCTCTCTGAAATATTAAATCTCTAAATCCACCTCTCGGATCCAAATCTCCAGTACTTTTTTGTAAAGTGCCTGCTCTTTTCCTTCATTGGTGATTCCACTCTCCTGACTACTGTATTCTGGTCTCCAAATTATCAGGCTCCCTTTAACCTTACTTTTTTACTTATCCCCCATAGAGTCCTACAGGTTTTATCCCTTTCACTCTCAACTTTACTGCCAATTTTACCTCAATTCAAATTGAATCCAAATATTACTCTTCTTTGTTTCAGCCACTAGGTCAGGTATCACTCAACTAAGTGCTACTCCAAACTGTCTGTCCTCAGTGAACCAACACATCTCTGACTCATTTACATTAAGTATTCCCCTAGTACTTATTCAGCTCTTCTACATTTCCCTAACTGGCTATTCCTTTCTTTTGATTCTTTTCCAAAAACTCACTATTCAACTTCCATTCACCTTTGACCTATGAATCAGATGTTGTTGCTTCCTTTTTCGCTCAGACATGCAAGGATATCAGAAAGTAATTTTCTTAAGTTAATAAGCTGTATCTATGAAAGCCCTGCAGCAAACATTATATATAACCGTAAACACCCCTATTAAAGTCAAAAGGAAAAATAAGGAGTTCAATACTACCCATATATTGTAATTGTATAGGGGAAGCCCTAGCCAATGTTGTTAGACTAAAAATATATTGAAGAGATAGGAATTGGAAACAATGACAATTCTATTTTTATGTAGAGACGATATGACATTTGAGTGAGTACAGGAGAAAAAAAAATGTAAAGGTCATGAAAGTGTTTAAATTTGTAAGTACTGGTCCATGAGACAAACAGGTATGTGACATGATGAAAAACCATGTAAATTGAGTTTTCAATCTGAACATGGTAGTGGGACTATTTTAGTTGTGGTAAAATATATAAGAATCCTGAATCTTGCATTGATCAGTGGTCACCAGCATGCTAATTGTAGTGAGCTTAATTTAGTATTTGGAGGGACATTTAATCTCTACAACTTTTTAAATTTTCAAAAGCTCTAGGTTTTAATATCCAGTTAAGAGGAGGTACTTTCCAGTTATCCTCCCTTCCTCTTTTTTATCTTCTCCTTCCTTCTTCCCTTTTATTATAATACAAGTTCAATTATCTCTGATTCTTTGTCTTCCACTTTTCATTGCATTAATAAGTATATGATTTAGCTCTCTTAAATTCCACATTATCTTTTAATTTTAAATGAAATATTTAAAGATTTTTATTTCATTTGTTGTTTAATGAAACTAGATAAAGAAATATGGTTTTCTCTTCTCCTCTCCTCTTCTCCTTTTCATAACTCCCTCTCTGTTTATCATTGCCTTCATCTTTCTTTCCTACTCTGTATTCATTTAACCTTGGAGTTAAATGAAATTGGCTTATCATCTGTCTATTCATCTACCCACCCACCCATCCATCCATTAGAAAGTTATTTTATCTATTTGTAGATGTAAAATGTCTATAAAATCTATTTTAATTTATAAATAGAAAAAATAAATTCATATATTAATTTCAACTCTTGAATGTTTCTTCTTGTAGTTGTATTTCCAAAAATAACATGTTTATACTGTATTTTGCTTAAAGATTATATCACTATTTTCCTGATAGGCCTCTGGATACCAGGCTTTGATATTCTTCTGCATGAAGGTTTAAATGAGTTGTTGAGAATTTCAGATATACTTTGAAATATTCTCTGTTTTCAATCCTCCTGCAGTGTGTCTCCACAGACCTTGTGTGCCACAGTCTTGCCAAGTTCATAAATTGTCTTCTCATCAAAAATTCCTCTTCTATCATTTAGGCTGTGGTTTTCACTAAGTCAGTTGATATTCCTCCATGAATCTTCTAACGTTCCAGAACATAGGCAAGATGCTTTATGCTTTTTTATGTTTAATTATTTCTTACCAATATTTTTGTTGTTGTTTCTGGAGAGAGAAAAGAAGTCACAGCAGTTGGCTAACTATCTTTAATTAGGGGAAGTTCTGTGTTAAATTTTTTTCAGAAACAAAGTAAACATCTGACAGATGAATTCAAAGGTGAAATCAAATCTCCATTCCATTGTCATTTGAAAATAACATTAAAACTTATGCTTGGAAGATTATAATTTCTTTTGTTAAATATTCTTTCTTAAAGAATACTTCTCAATTAGTAAAGTAATATATAAATATCTGATTAAAGAATATTAATGACTTTGGATATAACCATTTTTATTAATAATTTAAACCAAAATATTAAATATCTTGCAGAAATTTTTATCTGAAATAAAATTTCAGTATCATATACTCTGAATACAGACCATCTTATTGGTCAAGAAATTTTCATAGAAAACCTTTTCAACTTTTAAAATATCACAGATAGTTCTATGTCAGATTAGTTAAAGTGGTATTTCATAAATAAAATCATAAAATTTTATTAGCTCAAAATGTAAATCTAAGTTTAAGACTGTGCTAAATGAAATTTATTTTACTTTGTGGTTTTTTTTTAAAATGAAATTTTTCATAATAATTGGAAATATTTAACATAATCACCGCTTTTTAATTTGCATTTTCTAAGTTGTGACTATTCATTTGTTTTATGACAATGAAAAAAATTTATAAAATATAAACTTACAGTAAAATAATTTATTTAATCTAAAGTATGGAACTCAAAAGAATATTAACAGTTTATTTATTGACTTATATATATGTATTTTCCCCCAAAGTTTTATTTATTAAGGTTAGATGTTACAGTTTAGTATTGACATATTAATAAAGACAATTGTCATTTTCACTCCTATGACTAATAACTAAAGTAAATATTTGCATTTTAATTCAGACCTGTGGTAATTAATTTTTTTTTTTTTTAGGTATAGCATACTTGAGTGGAATGTGTAGTGAAAAGAGAAAATGTATTATTGCTGAAGATAATGGCCTGAATCTTGCATTTACAATTGCTCATGAAATGGGTCACAAGTAAGTAAAAATCTTGGCTATGTTACATATAGGTGAGTAATTTGAGTTATTGAATTACATGGGGATCTTTTGAAGTTTTTATTTGAGCTTCAAGTTTTTGAAAATTTAGGGAAGCAAGAAGAGATAGAGAGAACCATCTGAATTTAAATGGAATCTCCTGAATATTGTAACCATTTCTAGTTCTTTGAGTAAAATCTTATCATATTATTGAAATCCTCATCAACATAATTATCACATAGTACATGATTGATTCAGTACATGTTTTCATATGATACAGATGTTTCACTTTTTCACACTGTTCCATATTTCTACATTAAGTTATTTGCTACCTTTGGGCCTTAGATTTCTCTTTAGTAACATTAATACCGTTGTTATGAGATTAGGTTGGGATTCATTTTATTTAAAAGCTGTGATCAAATTCTTAGGAAGTTTACTACGGTAGAAATGTTTTGGAGAATCAGGCTGAATTTTGACTGTGAACTTCCCTAATTGCTAGCTGTATCAACTGTACAAGTGAAAGTATTTTACTTGGACTCATATTTAGTGAGGTTCAACTCAGGGAGGTTGATCTTTGTGGAGGCCTCTTTAGTCAAAGACATATTTAATTTGACTTTCAGTGTTTAAAAAAATTGAATTAGTTGCCATCATCTTAAAAAGTAATAATGTGACATAAAATTCAGGTTTGTAGACCTGGCAACACTTGACCTACAGTCCCATATGGGGCCATTCATTGGAGCTCAGTATCATATGCATCCGTTAAATTGGACCTATCTTTTCCAGCTCATCAGAGGCTGTATAGAACACTCTAGTAAGATATACCTAGCTCACCTGATTTTCATTATATTCGTGGACTCTGTAGGCAACTGAGTAACTTGGATGGTAGTGGAATTTGTTTGTTAGGAGAAAGCTTAGGAAAAAAAAAACCTATATAGAATATGACAGTATTTGATTAAGAACATTATTCAGGTAAACACAAGTGATCAAATTGTGATTATATAGCTCCATGAATTATCAGATTGAATAAACATTGTATCCATAACCCAATCTAGCAAATAGGACCTTATCCCTAGCAATGGTTTTTTTAAATTGTTTTTTAATTGACAGAAACAATATATATTTATCGCGTGCAACATTATTTTGAAATGAATGTACATTTTGTAATGGCTAAACTGAGTTAATTAATATATGTATTACCTCACATACTTAGCAGTTTTTGTGGTGAAAACATCTACTCTCTTAGCAATTTCCAAGTGATTGATTTTTGATGTCACTGTTCTTCAATGTAGTAGATATACAGTCGACACTCAGTATATGTGGGGGATGGCTTCCAGCACTCTGGAATATACCCAAATTTATGCATACTTGAGACCAGCAGTTGGTCCCATAGAAGCCACATAAATGAATAGTCAGCTCCTCCTTATATCATAAGAGTTTAGCAACACATGAATACTGTATTTTCAATTCACCTTTGATTTTTAAAAATTCACATAAAGTGGATCTGTGCAGTTCAAACCCATGTTATTCAAGTGTCAACCATCATTTCCTTTTCTCCCATGTAGACTTTCAGTCTTCAGTCTACTAATCAAGAATATAAAGAGTTATTTTGTTACCAAAAAAAAAAGATAAATCCACTTTAAAATCATCAACCTTTAGAGAAAGTATTCAATGCAAAAGCATCATTTAATATTGCAGTCAAGGAATGATAGGATTTAGATTTTAATTCCAATATAATTTTGATAATTGAAAGATATTTTCAGTTTAGTCTTACTACGAAAAATCATGTGTATCATTTGAAGCAGAAGTGCTGATAGTAATGTTTGGAGGCAAGAAAAAGTTATTAATGACTAATTTTTAAAAGGTAATTGAAAATTAAGCACAAGTAGAATTCTCATAAATACAGATTTCTCAATAATTATCATTTTCAATCGTTAGCTATGCATTAATAGCTTGATATGCAACCAGTCTGTATATTTTCATAAGCAGATATTAAATAATTTTATCAAGTACCCTGAATACTAGAGGGCTTGCTTTTTAAAGTATATGTTTAAGCAGATACATTTAAAAACAGATGTGCTATATTCATTTCTTCAATCTCTATTATATTCTAAAATTCAGGAAAATATTAATTAAAGGAACCAAACACAATACTAGTTAATTATTAACATCTAACTTCTTGATCAAGAAAGTGCAATTATTTAAACCAAAAACTAAGTGAGATAATTTAAGGAAAAGACACTTTACCTTTATGTAGTAGAATATACCCAAATTTATGCATACTTGAGACCAGCAGTTGGCCCCATAGAAGCCACATAAATGAATAGACCAGGAACTCAGTTTGGATAGCTTAAATGTTGCTAAAATATTATTTTATTTGACTTTTGTAGTGCTGTACCCAAAATCAAGATAGATGTGCCAAAAGTATGTGTAATGATAAATGGATTAGAAGCAGCACATGTGATATATGTTGAGCTACAGTTACTAAAAGTTCTTACCAGTAAGCAATATTTGTCTCAAAATTAGAGGCTGGTGCTTTATTGATGCTAGATAGTGAAAGACAATAGCAGTCAAAGTAACTTCATTTTTATTTTTTTAAAGGGAATTTATATAAATTATATTATCATTATCATCCAGGTATAAGGCACAATGTAGGAAGAAATGAAGAAACTGGAAGTGCAAAAAAGCATCCACATACTAACAATGCCTCAAACAGTGAAAATCTTCATAGATATTAGATGATTACATTTGTAAATCTCATGTGCCTGCACTTTGTACAGGCACGTAGGCACACACAAGCAAATCCTTTATTTAGAGATATGATTGACAGTACCTACTTAAGTGAAACTTTTAAGTCTTATATTATTTTTCTTTTTTGATTTCTTTTTGTTGTATTAAATTATATAAGTAGAAATAGTCTTTAGGAATTATTAACAAAGTATAGCATCATAAATTTTGCAACTCACAATTTTAGAATGGCAGAATGATTCCATTTAAAGTTTTCAATTCAAGAATACCTTTATAGTCACACATGAAATGTTTTGAAACTTATGTTAGATGAGTGTATTTATGTTTGTTGACTTGAATTTTATTTCCAGAAATTCCCCAAACAACTTGTTATATAACTGGAAAAATTAATACCATCCACCATGTAATGAAAAATGACCCTTGGTGTGAAGATTTAAGTCACTGAAGAGAATAAAATGTTCTTCTCTTATTGTTGCAAACAAATTTAAAACACAATCAGCAGAACTATATTGATTTTTCCTTTGGGAAGTTACCAATTCAAAAAATCTCAGGGGTGGTGGGATTGACAGTAGTCGATATCTGCCTGGGGAAGTGGGGGCACACCTCATCAAAAAGGGTACCTGCACAATGAATATTTGTATACCTAACCCTGAATTGTACCCCACAATTTCAAAATAAAAATTAAAACAAGGAAAAAAATTAAAATTAAAAAAATCTCATGTACAATTTTATATAAAATGTAAGTTAAAATCTACAATAGAAATATTAAATAAAGTATTTAAACCAACTTTTAAAATTTTGCTTTCAAAATTATTTATCTTTCTAAGCAGTAGCTCAGGTGAGTTATTCTTTTTCTTTTCTGTTTTGTTGTAACCACAATTTTTGAGCAGGGAATGCTTTTTTTTTTTTAGTTGGAGTCTCACCCTGTAGCCCAGGCTAGAGTCCAGTGGCATGCTTATGGCCACCCCAGACTCAACCTGCTGGGCTCAGGCGATCCTTCTGCCTCAGCTTTTCAAGTAGCTAGAACTACAGGTGTGCACTACCACGCCCAGCTAATGTTTTGATTTATTGTAGAGATGTGGTCTTGCCAAGTTGCCCAGACTGGTCTTGAACCCCTGAAATCAAACAACCTTCTCGCCTCGGACTCTCAAAGTACTAGGATTACAGGCTTGAGCCACCGCACCCAGCCTAGGAAATGTTTTTATTGGTAGTACTGAATTAATAAAATACTCATGAAATATAAATAGGATCATAATTTACTATGATAAAACCTAAACTTTATTTTTATAAATAAAAATTGCTCATGAATTTGACAGAGTTTGTTGAATACATATGTATAGGTGAACATATTAGCTATATTCTATATATTTTATTTGATATTTATGAACAACATTTTGTTAGAATAAGAGATATTACTTTGATTTTAGGCTATAACTTATTAATATATTAATTGTGACTAAGTTACTATGTTTTTTTTAAAGATGTGTGTCCCCAAGACCACTCTCATATTGTTTGCTAGTAGGACTCACAAAATTTACAAAGCTGTTTTACTCATGGTTACAGTTTATTAGCATTAAAGAATATAGACTAAAATCATTAAAAGAGGTTAGGCATGTTGACTGATGCCTATAATCTCATCGCTTTTCCTGGCTGAGGTGGCAGGATTGCTTGTGCCTAGGAGTTTAAGACCAGCCTGGGCTACATAGCAAGACCTTGTCTCAAACAAACAAACAACAACAACAAAAAAAAAAATCAAAAAATTAGCTAGGCATGGTAGTGCATGCCTGCAGTTCCACCTGCTCAGGGGGTTGAGGTGGGAGGATTGTTTGATCCCTGAAATTCAAGACTACAGTGAGCTGTGACCATGCCACTGCACTCCAGCGTGGGTGCAAAGTGAGACCCCAACTCAAAAAAGGAAAAATGCAATGGAAAAAGTTGCATAGGGCAGAGTCCGTGAGACACCAGGCTCAAGCTTCCAGTTCTCTCCCAGTGGAGTTGTACACACAGTGATTAATGCTCCCAACAACAATGTGTGAAAACATGTACAAGATATTGGCAACCAGAGAAGCTAACTTGAGCCTTGGCATCCAGAGTTTTTACTGGAGTTTAGTCATGTAGATTTGGCTGACATTCTACAAGGTAAACCTTCAGTCTCCATTTGCTCCAGAGATCATATTGGCCCTATTTCCCAACCATAAATCACATTGTTAGCTAAAATCACCATGGCACAAGTGTCCCCCGCTTCACCCTCTCCCCACTCACTAAGCATAGGTATTCTTGTCACAGATTATTTGGCAGGATATCAAGGGCTTAGATGTTACCTCCCAGGAGCTAGACAAGGACCAAACTTTTCTTTAGAATATACAAATTTTGGACCACCCAAACTTGTTAATGCTTTACTGAACAATTGCACAGTATTTTTAAAGTTTCAAAATTTCATATTTTATATTAGGTTGCCAAAGATGATCTAATAAAAGTAGCAATCTCTTATTAGCAGACATGCTAAATACTGTATTTTCATGTCTAATCCAGTGTCACAAAATTTTTAAGTATAGTTACTACCATCATTTTACAGAAAAAGAAACTAAAACTAAGAGATTTGTTTTTTAGGAGTTCGTTTGATGCTGATGACATTCTCTTTTGATTAAATATATTATAAAGATTTTTCTAGTTCTGATAGTTAATTTAATTTTGATTTTTTATGTGTATACCTATAGATTTTTTTAGTAGCCAAATTTATACAGTAAGTCCCCTACATATGAACATTTAAGTTGTGAACTTTTAAAGATGAAAATGTGCATTCTCATGTCTAATTATGTAGGTTAGTTCACATGTCTGGCGTACATTGTCACATGTGTGCATCCTCTAGAAGTGGTTATGCTTTTGTATACTTTACTGCGCAGTACCGTGTAGAGCACAGTAGTACAGTATCTTTGCTTTAAGTTTAGGATGTCTGGAAGCAAGCATAAAAGCAGCAGTGATGTAGATGGTACAGTACTATATAGCCAATTTTGTTGGTTGGGTACATAGGCTAATTTTGTTGGACTAAAAACTGGACTTATGAACTCATTCTTGGAACAGAACTCATTTGTATGTAGGGGACTTACTGTGGTTTCTTTTATAATTTTTTGTGGGGTTATTGCAATTACAAGTTTGTACTACTATAAAATTAGGAAAACACTTTTTTGTATAGTTGTCTCACATTTTCTCTCTCTCTCTCATTATCTAGCACTTTAAGGCATCTGAAATTTGCTTTATGTAGTAAAGTTCTCTCTATTAAATTTGTATTTCTCATTGACTGCTCAATAAATGATCTTACTCCTCAAGTGTGGTCTGTGGTAAGATAGGGAGCTACGCCAGAGTATAGCACATTGCTTCTTCCTTCATTGAAAAAGTCTCGGAATTTAAAAACAAGAAAACGAACTAAACTGCATGTCTGGTGGTGTGGCTGATTTACATTTTAGCACCAGCTACTTACCTGGATACAAATCAGTAACTTAAAAAGTTCACCAAATAGCAGCCAGTGCACACACCATACTCTGAGTAGCCCTACCACATGACAGATGTGGTACACCCTTATTCATTCTAAGTCAGTGTTGCACTAGGAAGGTGTATTTGCATTGCTAAAAAGCAGTTTTTTTTTTATTTTTGGCCTGAAAGGTGGTCTATACTTGTACATCTTTTTTCTCATTTATTTGTGAAGTACTTTTAGATATAATTCTGTGATGCAATTAATTACAAATAACAAAATTTGTTTCTTTGTACAAGTATTTAGTAGTCTCTTAGGCTATTTTGTTATATAAATAAATACTTATAGATTCCATAGCTAGATTGATAGGTTCCCCATATGTATATATACACACGCAGATAAACATACACGTATGTGTACGCACACACACGCACACACACACAGGCTTTTTTCCTTGGGTCTAAAAAACAATTCAGTTCTTTTTATGGATTCCAACCAAAAGCAAATTAACCACTTTGGTATTGGTTATGGTTTTAGTAAAATTTAACCCCAGATCAAGGCATTGGTCTTGTAAAATATATACATTATCAGAGAAATAAAAAAAATTTAAAGATATGTGTTAATAGCATAATCCTATGTGACCATTTTCTGACCCTGCTAAATCTGGAGATTTGTTGAAGAGCAGAACTTTGCATTGGCTTAACACATTGAGGCTAAAGACTTCTGCTCCCACCTAAAGAAGGAAGGCAATAATATTAGCTTTATTTCAGAGATGATGATTGCCAAAGTTCACACAGCTAGTAAGTGCCTGAGTACATGTTCAAAGCCAAGTCTGTCCAAATCCAAAGCCCATGTTATTCATTACAGTTCTATGCCAGAAACGTGGAAGAGTTCTTCTAGCTACTCCTGAACTGACTTTGGGTTATCTTTTCCCACCTTATCTCTTCAGCTGTATTTCATTTCATGCTTCCTCTCACTCTCAGCACTGCTGTCATAATAGAATTCTTGCAGTGTTTCTAACATACCATGTTTCTTTGTGTTGCAGGACATAAGTACATGCAGTTCCCTCCACCTGGAAAATGCTTACTTCCCAGCTTTGGGAAGTAATTAGAAGTAATTCTCTTTTCCTGCTCATTGTTTATATATCAACTTAATAGCCACTTCCTAACGGAAGCATTCTGTGAAGGAATCTCTCTATTAAGCATTTTACAGGCACCACTTCCTTTGTAAATACACATTTGTTCATCTATTAGATATATACTTCACTAGGCTGTAAACTTCAAAAAGTGAAGAACCATATCTGCTTTTGCTTATCACAGGATTCTTAATTCCTTTGATAGTGCTTGGTATATTAGGTACATATTATATTCATAATATATGAATATATATAAAATATGTAAATAATTTAATATAGTAATTAGCTTAGTAAAATATTATGCATAGAATATCAATGATCCTTAAAACAGATTCTGTAGCATTGTTCAAATTGTTAAGAGTATTTTTGATTTCACATGGGACTCTTAATAAGTTATCAAGTAAATTTGCCTAAAAAATAATATCCAATATTTCAAAATATTCCAGAATCAACATATAGTGAATATTTATTCCAGTACAGACTGCAGAAATGACATCCCACACCCTAAAATTATTGTCCCCTGAGGTCTTCTTATTACAGTAGATGGAAAAAGCTCATTCTTTCAGTTGGTCAACCAAAAACCATGAAATTATTATTGAGCACTCTCTGTCTCTTATAGTCCACTTTCAATTAATCAGTTGTTGAATCTACCTTCATAATATGCCCAGAATCTGGTTATTTTTCTAAATTAATTTTCTAGACTAAGCCACTAACGTGAGAGCATCAGGGTTACTATAGTAGCCTATTAAATGACCTTTCTTTTTCAACCCTTGACTGCTAGAGCCTGTTTTCAACTCAGAGTCAGGGAGACTTCTTAAAAATAAAGAAAATTGCCTAACTTTTTGGCTCAAAATTTTCCAATACCTTCCTGTCTCATTGGGTGAAATCCCCAACCCTCACTGTGGCCCACCAGGCTCTCCATGCCTAGCCTCCTTCCCTGCCATACCCTCCTTACCAACTGTACTCCAAATCCATTGCTTCTGTGTTAAAACTTCATGAAGTTAAGTTTAAAAATTCATGAAGCAAACACCTACTTCGAGGCTTTGGCCTTGCCTTTCCCTTCTGCCTGGAAACTTCTTCCGCAGAATAGTCACATGGTTGCTCTTTTTCAGTTCTCTACTCGCATGTCACCTTTCATTGAGGCCTTTATGATTAAATTTTCCAAAAATTTTAAATACAACCACCACCTACATTTATTCCCCTCTGATTACTTTAATTTCCTCATAAAACTTTTCAAAATCCAAATCCCACTTTCTGTCTGTCTCTATCTATCTGTCTGTCTGTCTATCTATCTATCTATCTACCTACCTACCTACCTACCTATCATCTCTTTGTATATAATGAATTCTTGTCTACGTAGTTCACTATCACATTCCCAGCACTTTAGCACATTTATCATAGTTTATACTTGTAATAGATATTGTTGAGAAAATAATAAAAAAGCTCCAACAGAACTATATTTACAAGTTGAAAGAGATGCATTAAACACATACCACTTATTCGTTTAGAATCTCATATAAAAATTCTTTTGCCTAATAGAGATGTTGAGTTGGATAAGATTTCATAGGTAGAGGAAATAACATATATCATGTCATTATAAAAATATTGAACAGTTTTTTATATGTCAAAATGCATATGTGTTTTTGTTTTTTGTTTTGTCTTTTGAACCAGAAGATAAAGAATAATATATATTATTAAACTTTGGCATGGAGACATGGCTTTTCTACCAAGTTGGTAATTCAATCGTTTTTTTTAGAACTGAGAGACTAACGAGGCAATAAATATGCAAAGTTAGCTCCTCTAAAAGGCAATAAATATTTGGGGCACCTGCTAAAGTTTTAAGCATTGCCAGAGTACCAAGAATACAGATGTCTTGTGCCTAATGAGTCTTGGAAATCAATGACATTTACATACATACTCCTCTAAAAATTGTGCCTAGATAGAATTGGGGGAAGGGTCAGGTTATAAACCTGCTTCTTCAGACATCTGTATTTCTGTTATTAGTATCAATATTGCTACTGGCCTTTAACTGAGACATCTGACACATCTTTAACTCTTTCTCCCTCTAGTTCCTCCCATAATTATTTGCCAAATTCTGCTCGTTCTTTAACTGAAATAACTGTTTCATCTGTCTGTTTCCTCTCCTGTTATTCCTCCAGGCTTGGACTATTGCAGTAACTGCTTCACTGGTCTCTTTGTCTCAGGTACTTTTATCTTTTTAGTCTGTCTCATACATTAGCAGGAGTCTACTTACTGAATTATGGCCTTGATCATCAGTTTGGAAATCTTTATTGCCTTTCACCACCTGATGAATGAGCTCCAAATTCCTTAGTCTAAGATTCATGACTTTTATAGAGTAGCCCTAATCTATGTTTCTAATTTTATAAACTAATTCTCTCGTGAAGGCAAGCAATCCATAATTTTCTTTTTTTTTTTATTTTTTCATAATTTTCAAACATTATGTTTTTATTCATGCTTTTTATCTTATCTCAGTTCCCAGCACTACTGATTTATACTTGTTCCAATTGTACTTACCTGTTAATGGCCAAGACAAATGCTTTCACCTTTGTGAAATTAAACCTGAACATCTGGCTGGAAATAAATTTTCATTCTTAATTCTTTTGCATAGATTATTGTAAGAACCACATGCCACATGATTATTTCTGACATATACTGATTTATACTGATATTTACATATGTATAAATCCCCAACTGAATAGCAACTTTTGTGAAAACAGGGTTAATGTCTAATAGTTTTTCTCTCACAGCACAAAGTTGTATGTATTATATATCAGAGACACTCAAATATTGTATGAATAAATAAGCATCTGTTGTCTAAATACTCATCTGTTAGATGGTCATCTAGAAAGAAATTGAGTCTAGAAGAGGGAAGAGAAATCACTTTGGATCAAGGAATGCAATCGCCTTGATGAAATATTATGGTTTTATGAGAAAATATGATATTATAGCTATAGGAATATAAACATAGCAACATTTTTTTCCATTTTGGTATACTATAATACTTTGAATTCCTATTTAAAATAAGCTATATGAAAATGCAATAATTCATTTATGTTTCAGTTATGATGAGCCTGCCTTACAGTCTGGATATAGGCTTGTCTATTTACTGCAAGTCCTTAACTCATAAACTTAGAAGGGCCAAATCTATCAGTGTTAGCAATAGGATTATTTAATCCAAAATTTTTCTCATTCACAATAGCCAAGGCATTAAAAGCAAGCTAGGTACTTGTCAAAAATGAATGGATAAAGAAATGTGGAAAGAATATATAATATATATAATATATATTATATATATATTTCATATATATATATATGAAATACTATTCAGTCTTTAAACATAACAAAATTTTGCCATTTGCAACAACATAGATGAAATTTGAGGGAGTTGTGCAAAGGAAAATAAGCCAGACACAGAAAGACAATTACTGCATGATCTCACTCATATGTAGAATCTGAATATATATATCAGGTACCAGAGAGTAGAATGGGAGTTACCAGGGACTGAGTCTTGGCGGGGAAAAGGGGAAATATTGGTTGAAAGATACAATCCTTTAATTTATGACGTAAATACTAGAGACCTAATGTACAGCATGGTGACTATAATTATGAATAATGTACACTTGAAATTCACTAAAAGATTTGATATCAAGTGTTTTTACCACACACACGAAAAAACTATGTGAGTTGATGACTATATTAATTAGCTTGATTGTGATCATTATTTCACAATATATACATATATCAGAATATCACATCATACACCCTAAATGTATACATTTTTTATTTGCCAATCATACCTCAGTAAAGCTGGGGGAAAAAACAAAATAATAAATAAAATAACATTCTGCTAATTGAGTAAGAAACTAGCATATGCTCCAAGAGGCATCCTGACATACAATGATGGTTAATCTCTCTCAACTTGCAACAGGAGTCCATTTTAAAAGTAAGTAAAATTTTTGTCATTCATTTGCATTGATGTTCAGCAGTATATCGGCTAAGAGAAGAGGGTATGCTCTTAAACAAGAGTAACACATAGCAGAAGTAAATAAGAAATGAAGATAAAGATAATACATTATCTGCTAGGACTTTTAGAATGGGAAATAGTTAAAATAACAATAAATTGTTATAATAGACTATATATATACATATATATGCATATACACACACTTCTAGAAATCCATTGCTCCTTAAAATATTCAAAATTAATTTTTCTGTCATTAATGTCCCTTAGTCTACTAAAATTGGCAATGATTTAATATAAACGATGTAAATGTACTTTCCCCACATTGGACTTTTTAGAATTCTCCTATACAAATGTCACAAGTATATTCCTCTAGCACACATACCTTGGTAAATGTTAGAAACTACCTAAGTGAAGCAGAAATTGAGCTTCCATATGACCCAGCAATCCCCCTATTGGGAATATACCTGGAGGAACTTAAATCATTCTACCAAAAAAAAAAAAAAAAAATACCTGCACAAACATGTTTATTGCAGCACTACTTATAATAACAAAAACATGGAACCAACCATGCTACCCATTGAAACTGGACTGGATAAAAAAGTGTGGTACATATACACAGTAGAGTATTATGCAGCCATAAAGACAGACAAGCATATGGACTTTGCAGCAACTTGGATGGATTTAGAGTCTATCACAGAAACAAAGAACAGAGTACCATATATTCTCACTCTTAAGTGTACCTTGAACAATTATCATAATACTATAAGAAAGGGACTTGCAGTAGTGGAAAACTACCAGGGGTGGGGGGGGAGCGCACCTCATCAACAAGTATACCTGCATTATGAACATTTGTATACCTAACCCTGAATTGTACCCCACACCTTTAAAATAAAAAATTTAAAAGTAAAAAAATACTACCTAAGTGGATAGATGAGAGGGAAAGTGCATTAGAGACATACAGTCTTGGGATTGTATTCTTGTTCTGCTAGAATTTAGAACTTGAATGAGCTTTGGGAAAGCCGATCATCTGTCCTCCTTTATTTCTAAAATTGGTATAGTTTTTTCCTTTCAAGTTTCATTGTTAGGACTGGTGATGCTCTAGTTTCATGACACAGTGGTTGGAGTGAATGGATGATGATGATAATAAGTAGTAGTATAGTCATTTTATGAATGTGCTCATGTAAAAAGGAGGTTTCAGCCTCCAGGAACCTTACATCTCTTTGTTCTTTCTTGGAGAGATTTCATACCTTTGAGAGGTTCTTAACCAGATTGGCAGCAAGTTGCTTATCATGAAGACTCAACTACAATGATACTGCTTAAAGTAATAAGCAATTTGTCCAATTATCATAATGGGATGTCAGCCAGTATAGATATGGCTGCTCTCCCTCATCAGTTTCTGTCCAAATGTAGGATTGAATGTTGCAGTTAGTAAATGGAATAGAAAAAAAATTCTTCCACTAATGAATGACCTTGCAAGAATTAGCTTTCTGTTTGCATTTTTTAATGTAACCTGGCACATGTATGGCCTAGTGTAAGGCAAACATCCTTCCCTGAGGAGAACATATATTAAGTTTTTAGGCTCATAGTTTCTCTTAAGTTGGGAAGAGGCCACATTTGTTTCAAATTTTCATCTAATTATGGAATATTTAGTTCCTTCTGTGATCCTGTATCAGTTGATAAATCAGTAGGCATTTATCTAGTGAGGCATTGAATTAATTTAAAAAATTAAAAAGAAAATATGGCCATTTTTATTCTCTGGGCACTTACATTTTAAGTAGTGATATTTTACATATATTACTAAAAATTAATCTGAAAGATAGAGTAGTTTTGATACGTCTTATACACACATGTTTGAAGGGCACAGCAGTTAAGCATAAGGAGAAATATGGGCTAGAATTTATTTTATTTTATTTTGTTTTTTAATTAAGAAAAGTAGGTTTATTAAAGGGAAGCTATATTGTGAAGAACACAACAGGCAGGATAGCAGTGAGGGTGTCTGCTGTCTGCTGACTAGAATTTATTGAAGAGTACCTTAGAGAGGAAGGAAGCCTTAAAAATTGAGTTGAATATGCAAATATAGATTAGCAGGAGAAAGCATTCTTATGGAAACTATACAATAGTTTAGGCTAGGATGAACTGTTCCAGTAAAAATTAGATTGATATAAGTTTACAGATGGTCTGAATAATGGGATAAAGAATGGATTTATCCTGTAGATCATTAGTTCTCAGAATTTTGAGTAAATAAGAATCATCTAGAAAATGTGTTATAAAGCAGTTTCTTCTCTAGATATTCTCTTTCAGTTGGTTGGGGATGGGACCCATGAATCTTCATTTTAACTAATCTAACACCATCACATCCTATATAAGTCCAATGCAGGGGGTTTGCTATTGACATTATTAGTCTCTCAGCTTGCCAGGGAAAATTAAAATATTTTTTCATAGGAAACTAGCTTTTTTGTATTCTTAAAATACAAAGAATTTGTGTATATAATAATACAAAATGCATTCATAAGAAAGTAGTATCATTAAAGCATATTTTAATGAAGCAAGTGTTTATAGGCAGGAGATCAGCTGGGCAGACATTGCAGTAATCCAGAAGTAAAGAGGATTGGTACCTGTGTTTAGCAGTAGAGGTGGGAAGGGAGAAATGAGTGTAAGAGATTTTAAAAATATAGAACTAACAAAACTGGCTCAACATTCTCATAGAAATAATGATTACAATTTTAAAAAAACAAACATAGAATTTGACCCTCCTGATCTTAAAGCTTGAAACTTAAATTTGTCTTATGAGAGTTCCTTTCTCATGAAATGCACAAGCCGATAGTATCAAGAAACTGAAACTCACCAGGTCACAGCATCCAGACAATGAGATGCCAGACCCCTTCCTAAGTCCTGTCTACCAACTCCTCGTCTTTACTGTTCCCTAATTTCTGTTTTCTACATTTCTGCCTTACTATATAAACCCCTGACTTCAGTGGGTTGGGGAGATAGATTTGAGAATGAATCTCCCATTCTCCTTGGCTGATATCACCCAAATAAAAAGCCTTTTTTCCCTGGCAATACTCAGTGTTTCAGGTTTTCTGTTTGGTGAGCAATGGGACCTCAACTGAAGCCCTAGCATTTCAGTAATGCTAACAGGGTCCAAGCATCTGCTGACTATACAAAGGCAAAAGATAGAATGTTCTAATCCTAGTAGGTGATAAACTCTTTGAGGGTTTGATTTATCTTTATGATCCCAGCTCAGCACAGTGGTAGATTCTCAGCAAATGCGTATTGCATTGCTAGATAAACCTGTAGTATAATGCATAACAAAGTCAAAAGGAATCTTTTTTTCGTATTTCAGTGTTTCTTATTTTTCCCTCAAATGTTTTACCTTGTTGCTGATTTGCTTTACATAGCCTTTTGACTTGCATTAAAAGTACATATTTCATTGTTTTGTGCAAGTCACAATGATTTGAAATATTAAAAAGAGATAGATGACACAAAAAGTTCTTGCATTTCTTAATTTCTGACTTTTTCTCCATAAGTACACAGCAGTAAAATTACATCAAATTAGATATACCTACTGAAATATATGAAGTTAAATGTCATATTGTGGAAATATAATATACTTCCAGTTAGACATTGTGATAGTTTCTTTTATTAAATATTAAATGTATTCAGCACAAAAATTCTACTTTTTAGAGATATTATGGTTTACAAATCAGAACGTTTTCAAATTATCCAAAAAATGTGAGTGAATTCATAAGGCTTCTCCTCTCTAACTCTTTAAACATCAAAAGGGACCATCTTCAAAATCCAAATGCTTCTCCAGCTTTCCGCAGGATATCACAAAACTTCCTGGCAGGGACTTTTTAAACAAGTTGAGAAGTTTTATAAGATAAAAATATTTTTTCAGTTGACTTGACAACCATGTACAATGTTAGTGGAGAGTTTATTTGCCCAAGGCTCTTTGTCAAAATGAATTTAAACTGAGATTATTAAAATGTAGTTCAATTGCACAGTGTGAGGAGAGGTGTTGCTAATGTTTTACTTAGAGAATGTTTTCCATGCAGTGCATGTGACCTGGTTATGGGGCTGTATATGTAGAGGTACATTTCTGCTAAAAGAACAGAAGCACTTAAAAGTATTCAGAAAATAATAAATCTCCTGCAGACATGGAGAGTTTTGATTCAGGAGGAGAAGCACGATAGTGTGGTAGTTTAGAGGTTCATGTGCTTGAGCATTAGACTGCCTGGGTCTGAGGCACAGTGCTTCCATCAGTCTCAGCACCTTCCTGATCTTTAAAATAGAAGTCATGATAATGAAAACAAAATAGGAATTATTTATTTTTATCAATAACTTTAGGGGATACAAATAGTTTTGGGTTCCGTGGATGCATTATGTAGCAGCAAAGAAGTCTGGACTTTGAATGTACTCACCAGCTCCACCTGTGTACATTTTACCAGATTAGTAATTTTTCATCCCCCCTCTCTTCCCACCCCTTCTGATTCTCCGTTGACCATTATATCATTCTATATGCATTTCACAGCCTTAGTTTAGCTCCCTTATGGGAATATTGTGAGTATTAAATGATATCATCATTATCAATGCTGAATATAGTGGCTGGCACAGATAAGGGTTCACAGCTAATTGTTTTGTTTCATACTTTTAGAATCAGGACTTAGCTGTGTCTTCTGATAATTCCAGATGTGTGATTACAAAAAAAAAAATAGCTCCCTCCAACTTAATGATAAGCTTTTCTGTTATGAGTTAAATAGCTTTAGGAAAACTTAACTAATGATAATGCTTGAATCACCAGATCTCTCCATGGCTGAACCTAATTTCTTACATGAGAATCAGGATCCCAAAGGGAAATGATCTGGATGAGAGGTTGTAATGTTCCGTATTTAGAAAATCATATTACACTACTTTGGGAAAATATCCAAGTTGCTAAATCTGGGAAGCAGCTTCTCTCTTCTCAGATGTACACATTATTTAGGAAGTTTTATTATTTCTGAATAAAAAGCAGTTGCCCTTCCGAAATGATAGCATCTGTGTATGATTTGAAACACTGCACTGCCAAGAAAAAGTCGGGCATGTTTTATGTGGCTAATCGTTATTATTCAATTGGTCACCCAGTGATATGTGCTGCAACCAGAATCCATGGAAGAGATAGACAGTGGCACTGGCAGGGGCTGTATCCGAACCATACAGTTAGAAATACATTGAGGAATTCTTACCAATTTGTGAAGCTGTGTCATATTTACAATTTCATATCTTAGTCTAATATCTAAGCAAAGGAAATTCTTCCCATTATTATTTTCTTAATTTTTCTTAAGTTCACACTTTCACTAAAGAAAACAAGTACAGCAAATTATCTTTATGATAAGTTAATCTCTATGTATCTTTAGACAGATAGTATGATACAGCAAAATTTCTCTGGTCTATTGCCCTAATGTAAAGAATCATTATGATGGATTCCTTATATAGTCCTGACACTGTGCAGGTACTTCATATCATCCTTATGCAGTCGTCACAGCAAATTAGCCCGGAAAGTATGTATAACAAATTAGGAAACTGAGGCATATTTATTTATTGATATTTAACTTGCCTCTGGTTACATGAATAGGAAGATAAAGAGATTAAATCTCTAACTTCAATATCGTTTCATTCTCCTCGCCAATATTCTTTCAATTGAGCTAGTTCATACCTATTATATCTCTTACTTTTCTTCTTTATCTTCAAAATATGAAAACATTTATCTTCTTATTTGATACAGATTCTATTTGAAGACATTAATTAGAATAGAAAAGAAATATATGAATCACCAATGAATTCTTCTAATACTACAAGTGAAAAATAATATTCAATAATGTATTTTTAGTTATATTTAGATGAGAATTCTCATAGTTAAAGTTAACAGACATAGTGATACAGTTGGTCTTAATTCATTAATGATATGGGTAGACTTTACTGTATTCCTTTTATATCATTTTCTTCTTTCAAATACATACTTAGTTGCAACAATTTTGATTCAAATGTTTAATTTATCTTAATAAAAATATAGTTTGGTAGTCTTGAAATATTTTATTTTGACTTGAGAAAATGTAGGTAGTCTAGCTGTAGTTTCCCTCAGTAAATTCCATAATAACGCTTTCAATTTATTGTTTTAAAATTAATATAAATATTCTTGTAAATTTTTCATTAGGAAAAACAATTTTACTATCTATACCATAACAGAAGAAGAAAAGAGAACTCTGGGCTATTCAACCATCACCTTAGACTTTGCAAGTACAAAAATAGACATTTTTCTGCATCTTCAGTATTAATTCTCATTCACAAATAATGATTTTACTGCCCTCATTATAAAATTCATAGGAAATTATATGAATTTTTTTTCTGTAATATAAATGATCCTACATGATGGCTTGTATCAATGTTTCAACATGGGTTGCAGAGTGATAGCTTTATGCCAGGCTCTTAGAGAGATGAAAATGTCCTTTTCCTCTAGAATTTAGAAGGTTAACAGAAAAATTGAAGTGTATAATGCCATGTAGAAAACACTTAACAATGTTGTTCATAGCTAGAAAAGCACATGGCCACACCATAGCTTAGTAAGGCAATGGTAGCGACGGTCAGGCAATGGCGGCGACGGTCTGGCAATGGCCAATCTTGAAGATTAAGTCAAATTTGTCCACCGTAAAAAAGCTGAAGGAAAAGTACTTTGGACAAGATGGGGCATGGGGTATGAAATTTATAGATGCCCAATGTAAACTGATTAACCACATGAGTTCCAGAGGCAGGTACCTCAGGTTAGACATTATAAATTTCTGATTTCTCACTATATAACCTTGGGAGAGTTACTTCTCATCAGCAAAATGGATTTTATAATCATTTCTCCCCCATGGGATTGCTCAACTCAAGTTCACGAAACCCTTTATATGATGTACAATACATATAAAATGCTAAGTAACAATTGTGAGAAAATAAAAAGCAATATAACATTTGGGAAATTGCAAGTCATTTGGTATTGCTGAAGAGAAAGTGCAATAACTTGTATGGAATCATGTTAAAGAGCTGAAAATTGCCATATAGGTACTGAGAAAACAGAGGAATAGCATAGGCCAATTATATTTTAAATAGATCTCATTGGGACAAGATAAGAGGAGGGGAAGGGAGAATTTTGGTAAAGATTAGAGGCACAGAACCCATAATAATTGTCAAGACTCTTCATCTACTGTAATTAGAGTATTATATAATTTTTACTAATAAGAATATGGGTAGAAGGGACATGACAGTTGATGTAAATATTTAGAAAGTAAAATTGCCTGGACTTGCTCCTAACACTTAGTGATAAAATAGCCTGGGTGATGAATGATGACCTGAAGATGTTTTCTTTCACAGAACTTACTGGCTAGCAAAATCATAAAAAGAGCAAGAGAGAAAGAATATAGGAACAAACAGGTTTGAAAGACAAAGTAAGAAGGGCAGTTTTTAGACATGCACATTTAAAGTACTCTAGAGCATCTATTTAGAAATAAGTCACACGTTTAGAATAAAGTTTCTGCAGATTCATTATTCACTAGAAAAGATAAAGAAGGCCACAAATGGGGATGCTTACCCAGTACAATTTGTGTTATGAAGGCCACAAATGGGGACGCTTACCCAGTACAATTTGTGTTATGAAGTAGGTAGTTAGAAGATGGTTTAATGGAGTAGATGGCAAAGACACAATAGTAAATTCGTAGTTCAATGTGTTTTCAGATTTGGTAAAAGATGTGGTTTCAAATTTTGAAGAAAATTTGATGCAGGGAAGATCAAGAATCTAGTGTGTTTTACTGTTCCTTAATTTCATACATACTACTATACAAAGACTGTACCTATAGACCATTTCAATATAGGTTACTTAACCATGTCATTTTGTAGGTTGATTGGGGAATTTTTTTTAATAAATAAAAATATTTACCTTAAATCTGGTTAACAAAATTTTAAAAGTAAATTAACCTGAAATATAATTTTATTTCGAGACTAATTTCTTTAAAACACATTTCTTTCCCAATGTTTTAACTATTTAACTACAGTTATGAAAAGTTTTAAAAAGTAATATTTACCTAATGTAATTATAAAAATTTTAATTATATTCTGAATCAGCATGGGCATTAATCATGACAATGACCACCCATCGTGTGCTGATGGCCTTCATATCATGTCTGGTGAATGGATTAAAGGACAAAATCTTGGTGATGTTTCATGGTCTCGATGTAGCAAGGAAGATTTGGAAAGATTTCTCAGGTACTGAGGTCACTTATTGTTTTTGCCCTGTGAATGTTTATGTGTTCCTGCTTTCTCACCAACCAGGGAAGGCAGTGTGGCAGAGTGGAAAGGCCAACAGGGTAGAAATTCAGGTACTTCATTAAAATCCTGGCTCTTGCATTGACTCGTGGTATGCATTGGGAGACATTATTTAGCTCATCTGTTTTTTTCAGTTTCTACATTTTTAAAATAAAAGGATGGACAAGATTTGTAAGATTGAAAAATTGTTGTAATGATTTTTAAAAATCTGTCACAATATTTGCTTGAGTCTCCAATGTTTCCCAGCAGATATATTTTCATTGTTTAGCACCCAATACTTCTGTTGTTATCACAAAGCACAGACCTCCCTCTAACAAAATCTCTACCTTTTCATTATGATACTTCCACACTTTGAATCTTTTTTCATTAATACATAGTTTTCACCATTGTAATAGTCCTTGATTCTCTTCTTTTCAACCTTCAATAACACTAAGTATCTGTCTGGTTGAAAAAAGAAATGAAAAGTTTTCTAATTTTCATTTTGAAACCCTTGTTCTTTACTTATTCCTTTAATAATAGAAGGAGCAACTGAAGTAGTAGGTGATACACAAAATAGTTAGCAAGATGATTAAGGTATTCAAAACAAGTCTAAATAAGAAATAAAGGAATATCTATCCAGGTAAATTCATTGAACAGATGAATTTTACTCATTTTTTCCATGCCCTTTAAGTAGTTAAGCCTATTTTCTACTAAATGTATGTCAAAATATACTAAAATGCTTGTTGCATTACCATAACTCTTTTATGAAATATGTACAACATATTCTGTGCATGCTTTTTGTCATAATAGTCTAGAGTACACCATTCAGAGCATGTAACACTTGAGCACACCATAAATAGCTACACCAGTAGTTCTTCAGAAGGCCAAAATGAGTTCCTTAGGAATGTGCCAGATTTTGTATAGCTGCTTTCACATGAATTGGGACTCTGATCAAATTACATGTTGCTGAAATATGTTGTATTACAAGGAGGACCCAAAAATAAAATGGAATTATTTTTTAGAGAGGAGGCTCCTTTTGTAATAGTACAGGCTTCTCTCACTAGGTAAATGTTCTAAGAACCCATCATAATCAGTGTAACAGTTAGCATTGTTATGAGAGTCAGCTTCAGTGGATGTTTTTCTTTCTTAATTTTTTCAATGTGTTTGCCCGTTGATGTGTGATTTATGAGCACACCTGACCACACTGTGCTGAGTGTTCAGCAGTTTTTAACCAAAAATGGCATGAGATTCATGCCCCATCATCCATATTTACCCAATCTTTCCCCAAGCAACTTGTTTTTGTTTCCCCTGATGAAAAAAATTTCTCAAAGGGAAACGTTTTCCGATGTGGAAAAGGGAAAACAAAAAAATGACCGAAGCACTAAAAGGCATCAAAATGGATGAGCTCAAAAGCTGTTTCAAGCGGTGGAAAAAGCATCTAAATAGATGTATTGCATCAAATGGAGCGTACTTTGAAGGTGACTGAAGTTTAAACATGTAAGAACAAATACTCAATTTTTTACAAATAAATTCCAGTTTTACAAATAAATTCCAGTTCCCTCATACAAAGTTGTGTACAAGTTGTATATTAAATTGAATTATGATGCCAAGTACAAACATATCTGCACTATTACTACTCGGTTGAGAATGCTTGCCATACATTTTTTAAATCCCTTAGTATAGTTGATTTCTTACATCTACACATTACATTTGGGCAAGTTACTCTCTGAGTCTGTTTCTGTATATTATAAATGTATAAAATAATACCTGCCTCACAGTGTTATACAGATTGGCTAAACTAATTCATATGCATGTGCCTTACAAACCAAAAAGTTCTAGTTCTACTAACTTGAACATCATTATTTACAAGGATTCCTTTAATTGTAAATAATTGATGTTCATATATGGAATAATTTTTATGAGCAATAAAATTTTCAGTATTATTCAAAATAATACTTTGGTATTCTAAAAATGTTTCTTATTGGTATGCTAACTAATCATAACAGCTTTTTACAATAAATTCAAATTTTGACACATATCTGAATATTGTTAGGTCAAAGGCCAGTAACTGCTTGCTGCAAACAAATCCCCAGAGTGTCAATTCTGTGATGGTTCCCTCCAAACTTCCGGAGATGACATACACTGCTGATGAGCAGTGTCAGATTCTCTTTGGGCCATCGGCTTCCTTTTGTCAAGAGATGCAGGTAAGGGTCGTGTTCAGGTGGGATTTTTAAAGTTTTCACATTCCTTGTTTAGAAGTATTGATTGGAGGAGAAGGAGAATATTTTAGAGTTTGTGAGTCAAAAATACTCCACTGTTTGAAAGGAGAATTTTCTAGCAAAAGATTTGTGAATTTTTTATCTTGTGCCATGTAAGTAATAGAAATAAGGTGTGGACACTTAAAGTCAATAAAGCGGGACCCAGCAATTTCCACTTTGAAAATTACAGTGTAGTCAAGAAAGTCTTTGCATTATGCCAGTTCAGTCCTTCTGCTTTAAATCCAGTACAGTCTTCCCTCAGATTTCTCAGGGAATTGGTTTCAAGATCCTGCAGAAACCAACAATTCCAAATGCTCAGGTCCCTTATGAAGAATGTCATTTGTGTAGTATTTGCTTCTTATCAGTCTTGTCCACTAGTGTGTTAGCTGCATAAGGGCAGAGTGTGTTTCTCCAGCATCCAGCCTAGTGGTTGGTACAGAGTAAGTGAAATATCCAGTGAATATTTGATTTAGAACTTGAATGAATGTATGGAGTTGAAGCTGTACCAAAAGTGATGTGTGAAATGTTGTATAGACTATAATATTCACCTGGTGATAGTGGCGCTCCAAAAGAACAGGTGTTGGTATGTGCTTGTGATCTGATTCCCAAGGATTTTCATGTGTCACAGTCGTGGATCCTTGGAACTCAGCATTTATGACAGTAGCCAGCTTTGATTCTGTAAAATCTGTCCCTGGTACCTCTCTGATCTCATCATTTAACCCTCTTCACGCTGCTCTCAATTTTGGGTCGTTAGACATTTAAAAGTTTAGTCACAATCTTCTTTCTTAAATCTCCATGACAAAATGAATGTTTTTAGGTACACAAGGTTGGGTTTGTGGGCAGATGTTTTTACATGCTGAAATTAACATTGTTTTGGACAACAGAACTGGCTGTCTGTGGTTACTTTTGGAGGAGTATTGCACAGGGGGAGAGTTTTGGTTTATGCAGTATAGAGAATTGATGGAACTGATAAGTGGAAAATATACATCTTTCATAAAGTACTCCAAGTGTAAGCACTCAAGAAATAATCAACTACGAGTCACAAAATTAACATGATTTTGTTAGATTATAGATTATTTTTCACAAATACCATTTTAAATATCTTTTGGAAGTTTATTTTAACAATATATCATATTGCAGTTACTTAAATTTTACTAGCACCATTCTGTGACTTTTTTACTCTAAATATCTGCCACGTAATGTATTAAATTATTTATATTTATGATATAATTTGATTCTTATTGTCCAGCCCTATTGAACAGATCAATAATTTGAAGACTACAGAAGTTAAATAACACTTTGAGGTTTTTTACCTATTAAAAGGACGTGTTAGATGCAAACTAAAATATGTCTAAATCCAGAGAACAGATTACAAAAATACATTGTAACCACTATCCTCTTTGTCTGTTCTCAACTTCTTTATGTGCCATATTGTCTTTTGTATGTGGAATCCCTTATGACAGATTCTGAGTTAAAACTGAATTCCTTTTGTCTCCTATAGCACTTACACTATCAAGGTTTAAAAGGTATCTTAATTTCTTTTTTAATATTTATTTTTTCTATGCTATTTGCTCTCTTTATTTGGTTATTTCTTACCCACCTAAACGAACTTTCCATCTCTAAAAATATAACTGTTTAAAGGGATTTTTAAAATCTATCTCTTCTAACATCCTGGGATGTTGAGTTTTTTAAACGAGACATTGTACAAATAAAGCTAGGTTTTAGGTTAGGTATCCAAAAATGTGCTTTTTCTCTCTTTCTAATTTTATATTCAAATCCCAATCTAGTACAGAATGCGAAGTGTAGAAACCAGATGATCAATAGGTAGATTGAGCCATAGAAGAGATTATCTACAAATTTAGCCATTGATTTGACAAATATGTATTGAGTTCTGACTATTAGGCACTATACTATGCTCAAATAATAGAACAAGAAAAAAATACCTCACCCTCATGGAGCTTATATTTTAGTTTAAGGAAACTGACAATAGCACGTATATCTATAATATGTCAGTTTATGAAAATTGTTGTAAAGAAATATAAACTCAGGTAAGAAAGATAAGAAGTACTACCAGGGTGGGAGGGTAAGGATGGCGCTATTTTATATAAGGTGACTTGAGAAGACTTCCTAGAGAAGGTGACATTTGCTTAGCGATCTGAATAAAGTAGGAGCAGCCACGCATGGATCTTGGGAGGAACACAGCAAGAGAAAACAGAAAGCAAAATGTGTTGGTTTTGGGGGTCATGTTTTAAGTTTTAGATGCCCATTAGACATCCAAGTGGAGATGTAAGCAGGTCTGTGATAGATATATATTTGAAAGCCATTAAGAAGTAGATGATATTGTGGACATGACACTAAATGATAACAATAGGAAGTGAGTTAGAGTCGAGAAAAGATTCAAAAGATCCAAGAACTGAAACATAGGTTAATACAATATTTAAAGTTTAGGAAGATGAAGAGGAAGCAACAAATAAATCTCTGAAGAAGTGTGTTGAGGTAGAAAAAGAACCAAAGTGGTTTGGCACACTATTATCTGAAGCTATCTGGAAATGCCTGAATATGTAATAAGTGTCAGGAGGTATAACTTAAAAATAACTTTAAAATATAGAGCAAAATAGTTATAAACGTAGAAGATGAAATACAGTCATGCTCCTTATAATGACATTTCAGTCAACAATGGACGTCTGCATGTACAATGGTGGGCCATAAAATTAAAATACCATATTCTGCAGTACCTTTTCTGTGTTTAGTTATGCAAATACCTACCATTGTTTTATGATTAATGACAGTATTTTGTACAGTGAGCATTCTGTATAGGTTTGTAACCTAGGTGCATAAGTTATACTATATAGCCTAGGTCTACACCATCTAAGTTTGTGTAAATACACTCTATGATGTTTGCATAATGACAACATTGCCTAAAGACACATTTCTCCAAATGTATTTCTATCATTAAGCAACACAGGGCTGTGGTTCTGCTTCAAGTGGATCCATGTGGAGTCATCTTACCTCCAATCTGTCATCTAAACTCTATACAAAACAAATTTTCTAGGAGGTAACATTAACGTCAAAGGAGTTGTCAGTCCTTTTGATCATTACATGTGTTAGCACCCAAATGAGTGCTCAATAAATATTTATTGAATGCATGAGTGAATCAGTTGAATGATGGATTAAGGATCCTAAATGTTTACTCATATGAATACTTGATTCTCAAATATATATATCAAGATAAACTTCTAAAAGATGAATGCAGTGACTAACTACATACAGCCAACCTATAGCAGCAGAAACCTGATTTCACAGCTCATGCATGACTTAGGCATCCTTATGACTATCTCATTTCTAATCAGTTATAAATAAATGTCAAGTGTCATGGTGTGAGGGTTCACAGCAACCTTCAACATGTATGTTACATGTAGAATCTTAGAAACATATAACTCTGAATCTGACAATGACAGTAGGTCCAAAGCATCTGCATTAGATATTTCCCTTCCATACTTATAAACAGATATTTAAACACAAGGACTAGAGAGTCAGCATTATGCAATAGTGCTGATCTAATTAATGATATAATTTTACCCTTAGGATAACAACTTACATCTGCAAAATGTTTAAAGGCACAGATGTAGGGATGCTTGTGAAACATCTTGATCCCCAGCAATAATAGTTCACTCTTCTGCATTAATTTGCAGAATTAATGGCTAACTTCTTGGATAGCTTTGTTCCTGAGTCCTAAGCAATTGGTTCCTTCAGGCCATCTGGCGTCTTGTAGCTGAGCCAGCTCCAACTGCATCAAGTCATTGTAATAGCTTCCTGAAATTACTCAGCCTGGCTGAGAATACTGAGGTATGGAAGAATATTTCCCTAGAAACGGTAAGAAGTGGCCTTGCAAGTATTACCTTTTTTTGAATAGAAGGGAAGTGTGATAAAATTGAAGACCTCCAGGAATCTTAAGACTTTTTTGTTTGCATTTAATTTTATTTCACTTAATTCAAGAGAAATCAGTGAGAACTCAACAGAAGAATTAGATTCAAATGTGTTTTTCTTTTGCAGGAAATTTTCTTTGAATTCTTTAACTCAATTATCTTTATTTTAGGTTGGAGCAGGATAACACAAACCAAAAGAAAAATCAGAATTTAAGACCCTTAAGACCTTGCCTTTCTTTTTGTCCTAGGCACTTTGTGAATTGTATACTCATTAAATGCATAGAAAACTTTCTAATATGATTGAATCATATGACCATTTGAAAAACTGACATGGAAAAATTCTGGTTTTACATTTTCTTATATCTACTTTATCCATCAAAATATGAAGAACTTTCTAAAACGTCTCTTTAGATTCAGTGAACAGACTGGCATTGAAATAAAGTACTTTTTGTAGAATTCTAGAAGGCTGAGTCTCTGTAACTCAACATTGTGAAATTCCAGAGATAACAGGAAGTTGGACTTAAAAAGGCTTAAAATACAATTGTTAGAGGATATACATCACATGATTACATGATTTAAGACATACAAAGTGGCAGTAATGAAGACATTGTGGTATTGGCAAAAGGAGAGATGTAATTCCTCAATGGAACACAATAGAGAGTCCAATTATGGACTCTCACATATGTAAATAATTGATATTCAGCAGAAGTGACAAGGCAATCCAATGGGTAAAGGAAAGTCTTTCAACAAATTGTGCTGGAATGATTGGCTATTCATCTTTAAAAAATTACCTCATATCATACATGAAAATGAACTCTAAATCATTATAGACCTAAACGTGAAGTCTGCAAATATAAAAACTATATATATATATAAAAAAAAATATAGAGGAAATATCCCTTTAATAGAACACCATAAACATGAACCATAATTGAATAAGAAACAAAACAAAAAAATTATAGTTTGGAATTTATCAAAATAGAATGACTTCCTCTTAGGAAAACTCTGCAAGCTATAGAATGGGAGAAAATATTTATAATTTGTATATCTAACAAATGACTGTGTCCAGAATATATAAATTCCTCTCATATTCTACAATGAAAAATCAAGCAATCTAATAAAATAGGCAAAACATTAAAACAGACAATTGAGAAATTAAGATATACAAATAACCCACAAGCTCTTGAAAGGATGCTTAAGGTTATTAACATTGCACTAAGAGATGCAAATTAGATCCATAAAGAGCTATGTTTGCATACCCATTAAAATGTTTTAAATTTAAAGAATTGAAAATACCAAATACTTCTTCATGATATAGAACAAGAAATTCATATATACTTCTGGAAATGCAAAATAGTACAATCATTCTGGAAAATATTTAGGTAGTTTTTCTTCAATACATAATTCCACTTCTAGATCCAAAAGTATACTCTGCATGATTCTAATTTTTTCAAATGTAATGAGATTCATTTATAATCTATCCGGGTGAACATACTATATGCACATGACAGAATGTCTTTCTACAATCGTTAGGGTTAGTGTTCTATAAATATTAATTAGGCTGAGTTGTTTAATAGAGTTACACAGATCATCTTTTTCTGATTATTTTTGTAAATGTTCTATTAATTGCTAAAATAGGGCATTTAAATATTCTACTATGGTTGTATAATTGTCTACTACCTTTATTTATGTCAGATTTTGATTCATACCCAATAGGCTTTATTGCTAGACACTAATACAATTCTTATTGTTATGTTTTCTTGATAATTTGAGCCATTTTATTATGAAATTGTCCTCTTTATCACTGGTGGCACCCTTTATATCGGAGTTTATTATATCCAATATTAATCTGATTTAGTATGCCTACTTTTTCCATGACAAAACTTTTTCCTTTCATTTATCTTAAAGTTATCTGTGTGCTTGTAGTTAAAGTGAGTTTCTTGTAGTAAGCATATGGTTGCATCTGTTTTTTTATTTATTCTGATTAGTGTGATCTTTTAATTGAGGTATTTAGTTTATTAATTTTTAATCATTGACGAAACAATATATTTGAATTTAGGTCTAGCATTTTATAACTTTTTTAACTGCTTATTTCTCTCTGACCCTTTTTCTACTTTCTTTTTGTATCTTTTGAATTGTTTTTAGGATCCTACTTTAATTTATCTATTACGTTTTTAACTATAAATCTTTACCCATTTCAGAGTTCTGATCTAGTTCTGGATCTGGTGTGGTTTGGGTCCAGGTCTGGGATCACACATTTTTACTTAAAGGGCCAGATAGTAAATATATTAGGTTGTCAGTAAAGAGCCTCTTTTGCAACTCAAAACCCAAATCAGCCATAGATAATATGTAAGTGAATGAGCATGGAAATGTTCCAATAAAACTTCAGTTACAAAGACAGTTGGCCAGTCTCCAGGCCATAGTTTGCCAAAGTCAGTTCTAAGGACTATAATATAAACCCTTAATTTTTCTCAAACTACTTAGAGTTAATGTGTTACTATTTCATTTATAATATTGAAATATCCGACCACATAGGTGCACTTAAATTTCCTCATTCTGTTGTGTGTGTGTGTGTGTGTGTGTGTGTGTGTGCTATAATCATATCTTTAAAACTATGTACATTGCAAACCGCATAATAAAATTGCATACATTTCTGTTTATACATTTTATATGTATTTTAAAGATTATGAATTTAAAAGTGACCTTTTATCTTTACTCAGATATTTACCCTTTCTATATTTCTTTATTACTTCCTGAAGATATAAATTTTCTTCATATCTCTGGTTTAATTTTCCTTCTTTATTTCATTTAGTTGGATTTGCTCATGGCAAATTCTCTTAATTTTCTTTTATCTAAAAATTTCTATTTCACCTTAAATTTTGACATACATTTTTACTAGATATAAAAGTCTGGATTGACTTTTTCTTTCAACATTCCAAGGTGTTCCACTGTCTTCTCCACAGAGGAATGACAGCTTTTGGACTGTCATTTCTTTGTATGTAATCTGTTATTTTTCTGTGTGCTGTTTACAAGATAGCCTCTTTATCTTTGGTTTTCAGAAGATTAATTGTAATCTACCTAGGTATGCTTTTCTGTGTATTTATCTCATTTAGGGTTTGTTGAACTTCTTGCCTTTGTAGATTTATGTTTTTATCAAATTTGAGAAAAAGTTTTATTGAGCATTCCTTTAAATACCTTTTTTGCCTCTCCTTTCTGTCTTTTTCCCTGGGAATCCTCAGGCTCCTCTGATTCTCTTTCCATGTTGCACCTTTTGATATAATTTCACAAATTTCTTCAGTTCTTTCATATTTCTAAAATATTTTCTCTATCCCCTTCAGATTTAATAATTTAGTTGATCTATTTTTATATTTACTAATTTTTTTTTTTTTTTGAGTTGGATTCTCACTCTGTCACCAAGACTGGAGTGCAGTGGCACACGCTCCTGGCCACCGCAGCCTCAACCTGCTGGGCTCCAGCGATCCTTCTGTCTCAGCCTTCCAAGTAGCTGGAACTACAGGCGTGTGCTACCATGCCCGGCTAATTTTTTTTTTATTATTTATTGTAGAGACAAGGTCTCGCCAAGTTGCCCGTGTGGGTCTCGAACCCACGGGCTCAGGCAATTCACTTGCCTTGGCCTCCTAAAGTGCTGGAATTACAGGCTGAGCCACTAAGCCTGGCCTATTTACTAAATTTTTATCATTTCGATTCTGCTATTAAAACTTTTTGGTAAATTTTTTGTTTCACATATTGTGTTTTTCACTTTTAAAGTGGAAGTTTTTGTTTACTTTTTAAAATGTATTTTTTGAGAAATCTTTTAGTTTATTATTAGCTAAGTCCCACTACCTCACTAAGTATATTCATAAAGCCAGTTTTAAATTTTATGAAGATTATAGTATGTATGTCATCTCGTGGTTGAACTGTTTATTTAGTTTCTTTCCTTGGAAAGGGTCACATTTTGCTGTTTCTTTGTATGTCAGTAACTTTCAATTGTATGCTAGAAATTATGATTTTATATTGCACAGCAAGGATCAGCAAACTATGTCCTGGGGACTGGCTACCCATTTTTGTAAATAAATGTTTACCGTGTCTGCCTTCAAGCTATAATGGCAGTGTTGAATAGTTGTAACAGACCATATGGCCCACTAGCCTAAAATATATACCATTTGGCCCTTTACAGAAAGAGTTTGCTGACCCCTGTTGTAGAGATTCAGGATTTGGTTATAAATAGTGTTTTTTATTTTCACAGGCAATTAAATTTATTAGATTCAAACTGGAAACTGTGTCTCGTCTACTGTAGGCAACAGCTAAAATCTTAGATCAACTCACTTTTCCCTTATCTGTGCTATTTGTAATGTGACCCATGTATGTATTGGTCAGATTCCAATGAGGTACTTAGGTTCCTCTGATCCTGTTCCCTCTGGGACTCTCCCTTCAGTTTTTAGCAGCTTTGACCAACTCGATCTCTGTCCTCATGAGTTCTGAACAGATGGTATGATTTTCCCTGTTGCTTCAGCCACCCAATGATTAGTAACAATCGTAGGCAGCTATCAGGTAAAAGCTGCAAAGATGATGAACTCACCTTGTCCTGAGTTTTACAGTTTCTCTAAAAAAAATTTGACATTTGCCTCCCTTTGTTCACTGCTCAGGAAGTCTTCAGGGAGTTGTCTTTTGTTCATTTTGTTTTGTATTCTATCCACAGTTGTATAGTTGTAAACTAAAAAGTGGTTGGTCTTTTGAGAACTTAATTCTCCGTTCCAGAAGGGGAATCGTTTTATCTTAATTCCTGATCATTTGTCTTTTAACATTTAAATAATTTCTCTATCCGTTTTATTGTTTTCTTTTCTGTAGGGCTGCTTTTAAGGAAATATTGACAGTTGTCCATTCACTTAATTTCTTCTTACTCCTTGACTTTCTTTAACACTTCCCAGTGTATTTGTACTGTGATTTTTTAAAAATTTGTTCTTGCTGCTTCATTCATTGGCTATGAATAGATTGAATTATACTTTCCATGCCTTCTACTCAAATTGTACTAGATATCTAAAAGTATGTGGAGTGGAGAAAGGGAAAGATAAGATGCCAAACTAATTCCTATTGCGGTGGTGAAATCTCTGTTAAAGGATAAAGTTTTGAGGATGTAATGAGCTATATTTCTAGTATTTCTTGCCACTAAAAATAATTTATAATTAATGGTTAAAGTTCAATTATTATTACTTTATATAGTCAGTGTTTATTTACATTTATCCTCACTTTTATCAGTCTCTGCTCACCATTGTTTTTCAGTTTTTCCTATACTATTATATTTATTTTTCTTAAAAAAGTCCTTTAGAAGCACCTTTTTGTCAAATGTATTATGGTAAACACTCATTTGTTGTTTCCTTGAAAGGTTATTTATCTTGAATAAAATTTTAGCTGAGTTCAGGAGTGTAGCTTGATAGTTTTTTTCTTTTGCTTCTAATCATAAATAAATATTTAGCTGAGTTCAGGAGTATAGATTGATAGATTTTTTTTTCTCTTTTGCTTTTTGAATATATCATGTATTCACTTTCTTACATTGATGCCAAAATGTCATCTATGCCATGTTCCTATTCTAGAAGAAAACTTAAAAGATGTTGCTATTTATTATGATATTTGCTGTATATTTTTATAGATGTCCTATAATTGTAAAAAATTCCTCTAATTACTAACTTGCTTAAGATGTAATGAATGTTGAAAAGTGTACATCACACACTTTATATCCGCAGATATAAAAATCATAGGCTTTTAAGTTATTGATATTCTTGATTATATTAACAAAGTCCCTAATATTAAACTAACCTTATATTCTGAGAAAAAATTTTAATTTAGTCTTGGTGCATTGGTGGACTCAATCTGTTAAAATTGTCTAGCATATTTAAACAGTAGATCACTAGTTTTACTCTCCTTTGAAATCCTTCTCTGGTTTCGTTATTATAAAGTTTAGAAATTGTGCCTTCTTTCTTTGTTCTCTAGAGAGTTTATGTGAGTTGAGAATATATGTTTCTTGATAGATTGTTATTTTTTGTACCAGGTGTGTTTGTGGGAGAATTTCTAGCAAATAATTTTAACTGTTCTACAGTTATAGAACTCTCCATCTTATCTATTTATTTTTGGGTCCATTTTAGTGAGTTTTAATTTTTTAGCATTTTTCCATTTTATATAAATTGTCAAGTTTATTGGTATAAATTTGATCATCATAGTTGTCTGTTTTCTGTTTAAACTGTTATCTGTAGTTACATCTTCATTTTTTATTCCTAATAGTGGATTTTTTTTTTACCTTCTCTATTTTCTTGATTAATTTCCAATTTTATTAGTGTTTACAAATAATTTGATTTCAACCTTTTAATTTCTTTTGAGCCTTTGTTTTTCTATTTTTGTTTTCTCTCCCCCCCCACACACACACTCCATCCTTAATGATTATAATAAGGTATTCTGTCATTGGAAAATAATATTTTTTGAAACTTATTTTCTAGCTGAATTATATAAATTGTATTTTGGGGGATAGTGCATGGAAGAGCAAAGAGTTACGTGTTCAAGGATTAATCATTACTTCAATGTATATGTACTTAAGATTGTTTTATTTTGACATAAATTTCAGGACATGTTAATGGAATCGATTGCTATAAAGGAAGACATGGGTATAGATTAATTTTGAAAACAAATTTTATAGTATTTGTACTTTGTCATCAGTCTTCTGTTTAAATATATAGTACATTCATGTAAACATTTTAAAAGTCTGCTTGAGATAAACATCTAAATCCGTGTTATATGCCTTTAATGATCTCTTTTTAGTATAGAAAAATAAAAAAGAAATATTGAATCACTTTGTTTGTCAGGAATTTCTGAGTTGTGCATTTCTGTTGTGGGTTTCTATGCAAAGCATGTTAAGTTTCAAAGGTTTGTGTGTGTGTTTTGTTTTTTGGTTTTTTTTTAACTGGCAGATTAAGTGGTTTCAGCAACTACATAGAAAAAAATATCTGACTCTTGCCTGTGAAACATATGGAGAGTGTTTGGCTCTAATGTAACTCCCCATCTTGTCTCTTGGTGTTACATAGCCCTAATATCACGTATATGAGATACTCCACTTTTCAAAGTGAAAACAGTTCATGCCAATTCTTCAACATTTTCTTGCTTTATTTGTGACAATTAGGATTGAACTTCTGAATTTGAATTATTTTAAAGACTGAGGCTGTAAATTACTTAACATAAGATCCCTAGACCAGCAGAACAGAAAGGGAAAAGAGATCCCTATGAGAGATTTATTCTACGTGACTTGCTTATCTTGAAAAGCTGCCAAGTTTGCTTTTATGCTCTCAGTGCCTCAAGTGAGAATCAATTAGAGTACCTGCTGTTTTGAATAGCAGATAATGGTGGAAGGGCAGAATTTAGACCACCAACAATGTTCAACAAGCATTATTCAAAACTATGGGGTAGAAGACTTGCTTTAAAGTTTAATATGCATTGGTTAACTAATAAGCTTGACTAAAATAATTCTAAGCTTATTGACTAACAGTAAAGTAAAGCTCTTCTTTTATGGAAAAGTCAGCATTTGACCCCATGATTACAAAACCTGACAGAAAGGTTTTAGCAGGGGTGAAAAACAAGATACAAAATTCTCAGGTTAGAGATTTGTTAATTTAAATATAAATGTGTCCACAAAAGCTCATGAAGCACAATTGGTATCTGCTTATTTTCAAAGGTCTACATATTACAAGGGAGCCATATAATTTAAGATAATTTTCTAGATGAATTTTTGGTGTATGGCATGTGCAAATAGAAGTGCATAAGATAAATCATGACCTAAACATAATAAGATATATTATGTTTTGAAGTTGAAAAAACAGTACAGCAGATAAAATAATAACATATATCTCACCCTCATCATAGGGTATTTAGTTTTAAGAGCTTACAAACAGTTCAGAAATCTAAATAATAGAGAAATAATATTTTGGGAATTGTGTCCAATTCAGTATTAGAATTGTGGTGTATCTATTTGAAACATTCGCTTAAAAATATTTTACAACATTATTTAATTGAATAGATTTGGGTCCTAAGTTAACTTTAATTTTGCTGTGATTTTTAGTGTGTTTTGAACATCACCACCAGAGTAAGCTCCCTAAAATAACCTTTTTATTTTATCAGCTTGCTGCTGGTCAACTGCTAAATGACTTTCTCTTTCCTACAAATATGGAGTCCCCTAGTCCTTCCTGGTTCTTCTGTTTTTTCACACTTGTTCTTCACTACTCTCTTCCATTATATGACTATTCCCTGTTACACTGGTCCTCTCACTTTTTCCTATGTCTTTCACATTGCCACTTGTTCTGTCTTTATTGACCTGTTCTCCTCTTCCCTCCTGCCTGGTATCTGGAGAGATGGTAACACAGTTATCTTTATTACAGATTAAATACTCTGCTACCTTTAAAAACGTCCCTTATACATTTTCTATTTCTATGCAATTGTTAGCAATATGCTTGTGTCTAAAAAAATTGCCACCATCTTACAGAAATAGAAAGTATATGAATGTATCCATTGGCCTCTTCATATCTATGTCTCAGGGCCGGCCTCAGTCATAGCTGTGGCTAAGGTTTGTGATCGTCTCTCCTCGTACATTTCCTCGGAGTTCTCTTATTGTTAACCATATCTCAGCTACTTTATCAGTATTTTTTATTCCCTTTAACATTTCCCTAGAAAAATTTCATTGCATTCTGAAGATCTAAAACTCATTCATACTGAGGTAAAAATTAATTATAACAACTTACACAAACATACACACCAAGAGTTTATATTGTATCGGGGTCAAGACTGTATAGGGAAATAATGAAGTACTAGATGTAGCATATAATCCAAAAAGCATAGCCTTTTTAGAGATAGACTTTATGGCAGGAGACACTGAATTCATACTACAAACACAAACAATAATTCTAGCCTGGTTCATGTGATGGTATAAATAGTTATTTGTAGCTTAAATTTTTCTGTTGGGTCTACATCCTCTTGTATAACCATGTAAAAAAAAATCAAATAATATTTGAAACCCTATCCCTTGGGCTTTTGAAATGTCTGAAATGCAATTGCCTAGTACTCATTCCTCGTAATATCATAAAGCAAAATTTGGTAATACCAAGACATATTATTCAGCTTCATTTTGATTAAAATATGAAGATAGATCTTCTGGGGAAATTTGGAAGGGAGATTTTTTGGTAGGGTTTTTTGGTGTAGGGTTTTTCGGTAGGGTTTTTTTTTTTTATATGACTGTTTATGTATGAAACTCAAGCAAAAATAAAGAGCAAAATAAAAGGCATCTCAAATTAAACAATTTTTTAAAAGATTTAACTTTATTAAACTGATTTTTTGTTATGT
The DNA here is from genome assembly GCA_963574415.1 of Tarsius wallacei. NCBI lineage: Eukaryota > Metazoa > Chordata > Mammalia > Primates > Tarsiidae > Tarsius > Tarsius wallacei. The sequence goes on from CAUYQG010127171.1 coordinate 52,548, forward strand.
ATCAATCTTTTCATCACTATAAAGAAACCCTAAGCCGGGCTTGGTGGCTCAGCCTGTAATCCCTCGCTTGGAGAGGCTGAGGTGAGTGGATTGCCTGAGCCCGCGGGTTCGAGACCCACCTGGGCAACTTGGCGAGACCTCACAATAAATTAAAAAAAAAAAATTAGCCGGGCGTGGTAGCGCGCGCCTGTAGTTACAGCTACTTGGAAGGCTGAGGCGGAAGGATCGCCCGAGCCCAGCAGGTCGAGGCTGCGGTGGCCGAGAGTGAGACTCCAACTCAAAAAAAAAAAGGAAAGAAAAAAAAAAGAAACCCTACACAGTTTTAATTACAAGCATAATATTAAAAACACCAACAGTTCAGAAATCTAAAAAAAAAATGAGGAAAATATTGGGAGTTGGGACAGATTCAGTATTAAAATTATAACAGACCTATTTTTCTTCAAATACTTTTGAAGCATATTTTTCCTCAAATAATTTTTGTCGTTCTACCAAAAGAGCTTTCTAAAAAGCTATTGGCTTGATCTTTAAAAAAATGTCATCTTCCCGTTATTAGTGATTGTGCCCTTTTTTCCAGCATGTAATTTGCACGGGATTATGGTGCAAGGTAGAAGGTGAGAAAGAATGCAGAACGAAACTAGACCCACCAATGGATGGAACTGATTGTGACCCTGGTAAGGTAAGTCATTTGTGTTGCCTGCATTTAAAGAAATATACTAAATGAAACTTGCATTTTCTATTTTCAGTTGTATATGTATCTAACACTTAATACTAATGAAATGATTTCAGTTTATGCAAAACCATTAACATTTCATCAATTTTTAACTTTTATATTTTTTCAAATCTATGATTATGGTTTTGTTAATATTGATTTTTTAAAATTGTTGATGATTATAATAATTTTGAGAATCAGATATGTGTATTAATACTACTTTAATAAAATATTGGTTTTTTGCATTTTAAATTAAACAGAAGTAAAATTAGCACAAATAATAGCATAAATGGTAAATATTCTCAGAGTTAAATATCCTTTCATGTATAAATCATTATTTCAGGAGAGCAATTGCATAATTTTTCCTTGTCAATCAAAGCCTTATAAGTTAAATATTCCAATTAACATTTGGAGATTAGTTAATAGTTGACTGTCTACCTAGTTTAATTTAATTTGCTTCACAAGCCTATAGAAATTTACTAGTATACATTTCCAGATCAAAATAATTGCTGTTGAAAATTAATTTTCCTTTGAGAATTATGAAGTAGATGAGTTCCATATGTATTAATAATTATGGTTAATTTAATCAAACATATAATGGGTCAATAGTTTATATAGTTTTCTAATTTGCATACTATGACAGGAAAGTAAAATGGTTATCACTTTACTCATTAACTATAAGATCAGAAAGCTTGCCTCTGAAGAGCATGAATATTTTATTACATTTGGAAATAAACAGCAACATAAAGAAACTATAGATTACTTAGAGTGAATTACTTGGGGAAAAAAGAAATTATGTGGGGTGTTAGCTTAAAAATACAATAATTTGAATAATAGGTCAGAATCTAGCAATTCTACTTCTAGAAAATTGTCCTAAGGAAGTACTTGTACATATGCACACAGATACATACACACTCTCTCACTCTCACACTCATATGCACACAAAGATACTATCTAAGGGTGCAGTCTGTACTGGGGAGAAATGAGAAACAAACAAACAAAAATATCAGGAGGTTAATAGTTATAGTGTAGCTACTTTTTAAAATGAGATAGTTACATAAAGAGATCTACAAGATATGGCTGTTAGTACATAAGCATGTCAGAAAAATTGATACTTTATAGAAACATTTGAGATTTAAGGAAAACGCAGTTTGTGTACAGATGTGAATATACATACAGTATATGTTTTATACTTATAAAAGATGGTCTAAAAATATAAACTCCACACTGTAATTCACCCTTCCCTCTTGGGAGGGAAGTGAAATTGATAGATGGGAGTAAAGCAATAGGAAGGAAGGGTGAATATAACTTTTCTGCAGACATTTCTGTATTGTTTGACATAAGCATGTAGTCATTTATTACTTCTGTGATTTCTTTAACTTAAAAAAGTACAAGTTGTTTAAATCCAAACTATTTTTTAAAAGACCTGAAAAGTTTTATCACTATATACTATTAATAAGAAAATGTTTTTTCAAGGGAATGCCTGTGAAAAATCAGTTAGTTGTTTATAGACTGTGCCAAATATTTTTCTATGAATTTAAATGGAGCATCAGAATTTGGGTCGACTATTTAAAAATATTTTACACCAAAGTATAACAATGTGTATGTATATTAGGCAAGCATCATATTATGCTGAGTAATTTATTGCTTGAATCACATAACTTTGCGCTAGCAATACTTTTTATCATCACGAAAACACAAAAGCAGTAATATTCAGAGATAACCAAACATTCTGCCATAAGTCCTCAAGAACCACATGACCCATTCATCTTCTTTAGCAACATAAAATCTCTTAATTTTTATAATCTGGCATTTCTCTAATATCTTTCTACTCATTTATGAGAATATCTTGCATTCTTGAGATCTCTAAAACTTTTTTTCCAGCAATTAAAACTATAATTACTAAACAAAATTACAATGTTATATTTTCCTATGATTGTGTTAGTAATATTCTTTTAGAGGTTCTGTAATGCTTTGGATATTAAAATAACTAATGACCACTTCAGTTTTTCAGGCCATGTGGGCTTCTTCAAATATCCATCAGTTCCAGCTGTTGTAAGACTCACCATGAAAATAACTTCCAACACTTTGCTGTTGTGTACTGTAGTGCTAAAATATTTGAATGCTTGCAATCTTGCACTGCTAGCTCAGTACATTGCAAACCAAGATACAAAGCTTGGGATTTTGTAATTTAAAACACACTGGTGATGTTAATCAAGCTGTTTAAATCTAGTTCATCTAAGAGTATATAATTAAGTCTGAGACAATGCCTACAGAATTCTATGATTTGATTTTGAAGATAGAGATTTATATACTATTTATAGGCAATATCTTCCAAATTGAAAGCAATTTGCTTTTCTCTCCTTTTCTTTTTACACTGTCATTTTTGTATAATTTTTATAATTAAGATTTAAAATACAAGTATAAATGTGTTTACATTTACATTTCACAGAGGTTAAGGTGTCAGTGATTTAGTAAAAACTGATAACTGTGGACTTTTTACATACAATATTTGCTAAGAATGGAGAGATGGAACAGATAAGTTAAATACCAATTTGCTAGAATTTTAGACTGTTCAAAAGGAGTCTGTGTAATATATTTCAGCTATTTACTTACTAAATTGAGATTCTTGAAATTACCATCATAATTCATTGTTGGAAATAATGAATCACCTTAACAATCACCCTGACAATCACAATGCGCATACATACATAGACTTTTGCCTTCCTTCCTCTTCTTCTCAGAGAATGATCAGGCTTCCATGACATCTTCATGGCCTCTTTCACTTGTGTGTTTTCATGAACTTCCTAGACATGGTCACATAAAAATTGGGGGGAATAGAAATATAATCAGTATTTTAGGTCATATACTGTTCCAGAAATAGTCTGTATTATATATTCCTTTAGTGTATTCATAAATCAGTCTGAATTAGTAGATAAGACAAACTTTTAGTGTTTTAAACCTTATGCAATTTCTTTTTGGGAGGCAAAAAATTCAAATGTTGTGTGAAACAAAGCATGCTGCTAGAAAATTTATGGAAAGCACCATTAGGATCACTGTATATATGAATTCTATAATCATGCATTGTATAACAAAACATTTAACACTTTCCTCGCTGTTAAAGCACAGCACCATCTAGAATACATAGAAACAAGTCTCCCCTAATTTCTTCCAGAGATCTGGCTACTTGCAAGATGATAAACTTTTATTATTATGCTATACTTTTTTTATAGTTCACAGATTTGTGTATGCAGATAGCTTGCATATCTGTTTCTGTTTCTCATCTGCCAGATGTGATCTAGATTAAATGATATGCAAGTCTAGATCCCAGTCCTTTCCAGAATACTTTTAGTCTGCTATAAACTCTAGCCCAGCCTTTCCATGCCAGTTTGTTGCTAAATGGGCAAGGAGCTGTGATATGCACTCTGGGAAAAATAAATACTCTCATGTAGGCCAAAGCAATGTGACCCATTAAAGTTTGACAGCTTTCACATTGGATTCTTTTCGCCCCATGAACTGCATAACATTGTTAAGTCCTTAAAACAAGTAAGTAACATAAATATTTTCACATGGTTTGGTTTTGCCTCATTTTCCAGTTTTTATACTGCACCTTTGTACAAAAGTCTCAATTTATTTATTGACAGTCTTAGCATAGTGATGTACTTTGAGATGTTGAGGTTTATTTTATTTTTCAAGTTTAGATTTAAAACCTTTTGAATCTAAAAGAGGTTGAATTTAAATATTGACATTAGAGAACTTCTATAGGGGAATAATTAGTGTATTGCTTATTACAGCAAAGCATTAACTGAGCTCAAAACTATAGATAGTCTTCTATATTCCCTCTTTTAAATATAATAAAATGTGTATTAGCAAAACAAGTTACAAATAAAGGTAGAGAAATCAGTAAATATCAAAATGAACAAAATCTTGGTTAGATTTCTGAAAACTATTATTAACAACATTAATATAATGATATATCATACAATAATATATTATTATCATAGTTGTCCTCTATTAAATTCTTAATAGGACCTGTATATTATGCTCAGTGTTTCATTTGACCCCTGTAAAAAGTCTGTTAGGTAAACATGATTATCATTCACTTTTCAGAAATAAGCAAGCTGAAGATCAGAGCAGTTTTGTAAATTCTTCAAAATTCTTTGTAAATCCTATTGCCATTAAGTGCAGAAAATTGTTTAGGGATAGAAAGATCAACTTGCTCAACTAGTCTAAATACTTGTAATCTTTACTCATTGTTCTCAAAATCATTTTTGTTACCTTTGGCTTGTTTTCTATGCCCATCATATACCTGATTTTTAGAAATAAGGATAAATTATAATAACCTCTCCACTAAGTGCTTGTAGCTATTCCTAGGTAACCATAGAAATAGCCTCTCTCACAGCTTTTGTTTTAAGTTAATGAAAAAAAATAAATGAATGAAAGAATGACTGTACCCTTTCTCTTCTTTTACGGTTATATTTCCCATTTATATCAGATAAATTAATAAGCTTACAGAATAACTAGATTTAAGTGACAGAATTTTAGTGTCTAATTGCCCAAGTCTTTCAAGCAAACTTGGCTTTTAAGAGAAAACTTGCTATAATGTTAATGGTTGAACTTAATGAGAACTTCAGAAAAAAATAAAAGTATAAAGGAAAGTGCTCAAATTAAATCATACATGTTTTCATCACAAGAGAAAGAGTACCCTGAGCTGAGCAAATGACATCTCAAATCAAAACCGCTAAACTTGCTAAAGTATCTGCTTTGAACTAGTTATAGAAAGACGCTTCTTTTCCATTCTTACATGTTACTCTGTGCTTTTTTTGTCTCTTTTAAATTGTCTGTTTATTAGAATGTGTTAGTTTTTTTCTTTCTCTGTTGTACAACCTCATATTTCACCGCGATCATCTTTACACCCTCTCCATTGCAATTACTGGATTCTCATGGCCATAGTAACAAGTATATGTATGTTGCATTCATGTCAAGAATGTATGATCAATTTGCGAACTATGAGAACCGAACGTTGTATTACTGTGACAAAAAGCAAGCACCAACTTATTTTTGATCTTTTAAAATTCTACATGTTGTTGGCTCTAGTAGACTTGATGTAATTGAAATTCCAGTGACCATATAGGCCAGTGAATGATTTTCAGTTGTGCCCTGATTTGTTCACCTAAGACATAACTTTTGGAATAGTGGTGTAAGGCTGGAGAATGTACCAGCAGGACCTCAGCACCCGAGCATCTGGCTGGAGAGTGGAGCCTGTGGAGTCCCTGCAGCCGAACCTGCAGTTCTGGGATAAGCAGTCGAGAGCGCAAATGTCCTGGGTAAGCTCAAAGTTCCTGAGATTTTTTCTTCAATTTTGAAATTGAATGTTTTCATGATAAAGTACGTTGGAAAGCAAAAGAAGGCCCTCAAACTCTATTGCACTTTGCAAATCAGAAAAGTCCCTTAAATTATGTATTTTATATAACAATAACCCTTAAGAAAAAAAAAAGACCAACTCATAAGTATAAATAACAGAAGCTACAAAAGGCAATTTCCTGAGTAAATTAAATAAAATGTTGTATTTAAGCAAGCAGGGGAGATCTGTATTAGAAAAATTATATGAACATTTAAAGGAAGTATGAGATAAACAGAAAGATGATAGGACTTCAGAAATAAAAGAAACGAGAAAAAAACGATGACAATACAAGCTAGGGCTAAGGAAAAACAAAAACATGCTAAGCACATATCCAGACAGGGATTATAACAAAACCAGCTTGTTCAATCTCATTATTCCTAGAGGAATCCTAGGAATAATAAAGTCATTTTAGCTTGTGAGTTTTAACTAGTAAGAAAGTCATTTTAGCTTGTGAATTTTAACTTTGTTGGTGTGGTGCCTAGTAGCATGCCACCACACACAGTTCTAAATAATTTGTATGAATTTATATGAAAGCATATTCTTAATAGTTCTGAGAACCAAACTTCTTCATGTGAATTTGATTTTCTATTTTACGCCCAGGCTCTGCCCTTTATTCCTCTATATCATTTTCATATCAAGTGGGCTTTTATTTCTCATGTATTTTAGAAGATAGACCGATCAAAGATGGGAAGAAATGCATAGTTTTTTTAAAAAAATAAACATAACAACTTCCTACTACTACCAATCATTTAGGGTCAACTTTTCAAAAGGAGATGTAATAGAAATAATTATACATTATTAGTAAAATGGCTTTTAATTTTTAAATAATGGGAAGTTAACGTAAAAAAGACACAGAAAAAATTTGATTATTTGTACTATCTTTTCTAGGCTAGGTTCTGAAGCAAGGGATTGTAATGGTCCCAGAAAACAATACAGAATATGTGAGAATCCACCTTGTCCTGCAGGTTTGCCTGGATTCAGAGACTGGCAATGTCAGGCCTTTAGTGTTAGAACTTCGTACCCAAAGCATGTACTACAGTGGCAAGCTGTCCTGGATGAAGGTATGACCAACCAGAGCATTGTCGTCTAAGTAGACTTCTATGCTTACAAAGTGTTTAGCGATAGTAAGGATATTTTACAGATTATTTTCCAGAATTTCGGAACTTTAATTTTTTTCTACCTTCACTGGCATGTAACAATTATAGACACTGACAAATATACATTTAAAAATATGATATATTACTACGTACCTATTAGAACAGGTAAAATAAAAAATAATGGCTGGGCAAAGTGGCTCACACCTGTAACTGTTGGCAGTTTCTTAAATAACTAAGTATACATTTACCTTACAATGTAGAAATCACACTCCTGAGTAGTGGAATGCTATTCAGCAATAAAAAAGCAGCAAACTATTGTTACATACAGCAACTTTCTAGACCTCAGAACATTCTGCTGAGTGAAAAAATACCAATATCAAAAGGTCACATGTCATGTGACTTCATGTGATAACATTCTTGAAATGACAGAATTATGAGACAGAAAACAAATTAGTGGTTGCCAGAGATTAGGGATGGTAATGCAGAAAGGGATGGGGATTTCTATAAAGAGATAGCATAAGGAAGATCTTTGTGCTGATGGACAAGTTGAATGTCTTGGTTGCGGCAGTGGTCACACAGATTTACACATGTAATACAATGGAGACTATACACACATACCAATGCCAGCTTCCTAGGATTGCTATTGTACTTCAGTAACTAAGATATAATCACGTAAGGAGACTGAGTGAAAAGTATGTAGACTTCTGTGTACCCATTTTTGCAACCTCCTATAAGTCTTTGATTATTTCAAAATATAATTTTTTAAAAATTATATGCTACCTTATTAGTGAAGAATGATCATACTTATCCCTGGTAGGTGCCTGTGATCAAGCTATAGTCACCAAAAGTGGCGATGGATTATCTGACTTCATTAAACATGATGCCACTAGTCTCTCTTCTTTATTTCTCCCTTTAGTGAACTTTGACTGTGCTTTCCATCATTCCAATAATGCTCTTTCCAATCTGAACTCCACTGCTTCTCAATTTCAGTGCACCCATCTGGTAAAAATCTTTCTCAGAGCAGCACCTGCATACAGCGGGTAATGGAAACAGCCAAACAATAGGGCAAATCAGTCCACAACATAACGGAGGGAAAATGGCAGCCATTAGATGATTTCTTCCTTATCTTTCTGCTATCAAATATTTAAACCTAACTTAAGATGTATCACCTACTTCTACTACATAGCAGAATTTTAATTCCTCCTTTACAGGGCTAGTCCCTCCAATGGTGCCCTAGATGCCATCATATCTTCCCTTTTTAGATATTTTATAGGTTACTCCTACTTTCTCTTACATATTTAATCTCATCTGTGTTGGATCATTTGCATTCAATTTTTTTACCTATGCTTACAGCCACCTTATACTTTTATCTCCTCATAGCCACCCTTCTCAAAATAGCTGCCTGTTTCCCAGCCTTTTGTTTTCTTCTTTTAATCTGTATTCCACCAACAAAGATCTTTCTAATGTCATCAAGGAGTCTCATGGAAACTAACGAAGAGCTTCCCATCTTCTTCTTACTTGTCTTTCAAATACATTCATACAGTTGACCACCCCATTTGGTTCTTGAAACACGCATGTGTCTTGCTTGGTTTCCATGTTACAACCCCTGACCAGGTTTTCCTGCTATATCTTGGGCATGTTCTTCTTCTGCCTATTCCAGATGCTATTCTACTTTCACTCTACATTTTCTTTTTAGGTGATCTCTTCTATTCCTATTACTTCAAATATGCAAGTAATTCATGAATTTATATCTTCAGCCAGACTTTTTGTTTCATCTCCAAGCTTGTTTGTACAACTGCCTGCTTGATATATCTACTTGGATATGTGCAAGTTTAAGAATAAACTCATGATCTTAACCCTTCCTAACCATGTCTATTTGATCCCCTTTAGTGTTTTCCATCTAGAGGGAGATTTAGATTTTAGTTACACAAACTTGACTACCTGGCTTATCAGGACATTTTTGTGGCCTGTCTGCTTTAACTTCTTCTGCCTCATCTCCATCATTCCTTTTTGTAGTCTCCTGTATGTCCAGACCAACTTCCATTTCATCCCTCAGATACACTGCTCTCTTATTTCGGAGCCCATCTAGCAGCTGGTTTTTTGGCATAATACCTTTTCCTTCTTAAGCTTTGACCTGCCTTTCTATTTCTTTACCTTAAAAACATCTACTGATTTTTTTTTGGACTCAGCATATGTCAATTTCACTAGGAAAAAAAATAATTCTCCTGATTCTACAAATTGTGTATATGTCCCTTCCAAGTACTCTACAAGTACCCTATAACAGCGTATTTTAATGTATCTGTATTCCCTCTAATATCTATTCCTGGTATACCATGTGTTGCATATTAAGCTTCTGATGAATATTCATGAAATAAATTTGAATTCATAACCAATATATATATAAAAGTATAATCAAGAAACTATTCACATAATGAAAGTCATCTGAGGATTTGAGTATTAATCCTGTCTGTACTTTTAACTGGCTGTGAGATTTAATAATGTTAAATTTATCTGAAATTTAGTTATCCATATGTGAAATAAGAGATGAAAAGCAGGTTTTCTCCAAGTTAAAAAAAAAAGAAAAGAAATCAGAGTTGGATGGGTAGCAACTTAAAACAGTAAAATTGTTGGAAATCACCATGAAAGACGCTCCTGACTCTCATAAAGTGATGTGTATCATCAAAATGATCCATAATAGCTATTTGTATAGTCTACAGGTTAGCATTTTTTATAAGTTTGCAATGCATATTAATCAAATTCATCAGTCTGTATGCTAAAATATACAGCAACAACTAGCTTACATGTTTTATAGCATTATGGAAGAAGTTGAAATATACAATTACTTTTAAAAGTCTCAAGTTTTAATAACATATAACCCCTAAAATGCGAGTGGTTATATCTGTTATGCTTACATACTCCATTCCTAGGAGAATTAAATGTAGGGTATCAGTGCAATAGTGAACATTTATTTTTAGAGAAAAGAGATGCATAGCTTCAGCATTCAGGTATTTCACATACTCTGTGTGTGCTGAAATTTGGCTGAAATCCATGTCTAATGCGTATCTTGGAAAGGGTTGGTCTCTTAAATCAAGACAGAACCTGCCTGCCAAGTGTGGCATGTTACACGGATCATGACAGTGTCACAGCCTTGAGGGTATACTCCAGGAAGGAAGATTGGGATCAAATGTTTATGACATCTGTACGGCTAAAGTAAGCAGTGAATTGGCAATATGTTATAAAAGAAAAAAAAAGTAAAGATTTTTATCTGAATTCTTGCTTGGAATGCTAATGGAATTTTCTAGGTGACTAACTCCTTTCAACATTATTTATTCATATATCTGGTTTGCTCCTTTCTTCAATGAAAACTCCAGAAAGAGAATTGTATATACCACTTTTAAAGTGTTTCAATTATAGCAGCTATTTTTAAGTCCAAAGATATGACATAGTAAGCAGTCATTGAATAAACATAACCTACTTTGAGGTGTGAGAGCACACTGAAATGCTTTATTGCAGCTTATTATGGCATCTTAAAGGAAAATTTCAAAACCATGCACATTAAAGGCCATGTTCCAACTCCTCAAAATTGTTCAGAGCAGTAGTCAGAAGCCACATGTGAAAACTGTTTGAAATGTTCAATTCTGAAGGCTCATTTAACTGTCTGTCTTCTTTTTGCAAAGTGATACCCTGTTCCATGCCTCTGGCTGTTATTTGGTATTTATAGAATCCCATCAGCATACGTGGAACTTTACTAAAGACATAAGGGAAGATCGGTGTCAGAGACTGTAAACTATTTTCCATTCTATTTATACAGGCTTAATAAACAGTAAAGGACCTGACTGGTGTCAAGCCAATAGAGTAGCAATGTAGCATGGAAATTGCTCTGAAGTTTCAGATTTGGATAATTGTGCTACTGGTGTTAACAAATACTACAGCTCTCTCTGTAGGAGGCTTAGAAATAGAAACAACACTTTAAAAATATTTTGCCACCTTTTGAGCATAAGAGGCAAGTGTTTTAACCCATGCTACCCTAACTTATTGCTCGGTGAGACACTGAAGAAGACTGCCAACCATTCAAGAGTTATTCAGCTGGAGCAATGGTTCTCAACCTAGCTATCATACACACTGACACACTTTCTGACTAAGGGGCAAAGAGGGATTAAATTCTTGCTAGCACATCAAAAATTGCCCATAATAATGAATGCATCTAAATAGCTTTGTAATGGGAAATCTTGTGAGAATTGCTCATCTTAAAGGTTCATCTTTCCCCTTTTAGTTATTTTTTCAATCAAAAAATGTGAAATACATAGGATTAAAAATAATGTATTGAAATTTAGAGATAAGACACCAAGGAAGACCTCATTGATAAAGAAAATCTTAATCAGGACTTTAAAATTAGCAGAATTCTAATATGTGCCTAAGATAAGAAATCATTTCAAAATTATGAGCAAAAATTTGAAATGCAAAAATGTTTTAGGGAGAAAGATTCGTTTGTGTGTGGTAGAGGTTTTGTGCCGACAACATAATAAATTATACATTTGGAAAACAATTTGACCACCAAAACCCTAACTACAGCAGAAAAATCCAGATCACCAAAGTAAAAGCCCAAATACAGGACATAGAAGACAAAAATAGCGTAGAAAAAAACCAACAAAAAAAGCTGCTGCTTTGAAAAGATTTGAAAAGACAAGATTGATGGACCCCTAGTCAGAGTGACCAAGAAAAAGAGAGAAAAAGCCCAAATAAGCACAATCAGAAATGCAAAAGATTACATCACAATGGACCCTGGAAATACAAAACGTTATCAGAGATAACTATGCACACCTGTATGGAACCAAACTTGAAAACCTAAATGAAATGGAAGACTTTCTGACATCACACAACCTCCCTAGGTTGAAACAAGAAGA
>CAUYQG010127177.1:0-14032 GCA_963574415.1 Tarsius wallacei
AAACAGAATCAGGGAGAGCTTGGAGGCGGGGGCTGGAGTTGAGGACAGAGTGGAAAGTGGGCAGAATCAGGGAGACACCTGTGGAATGCTGGGACAGACTCGCTGCGCAGAAGGTCTGGCTTCGATTTGGCCAACAATTACGCATTGCTGGTTTCACAAGCTGTGATGGTGGGCCCAGCTCAGCCACCCACGCACCCACTAAAAAGGATGACCACGCTAAGAAAGGCAACATGATATTTTCGATATTTTCAAAGGGCAGAGGGAGCAACTACTCGTGGCTCTGCCTGGGGCAGGGACGAGGAGGCCATGAGGAGGGGAGATAGGCATGAGCTGGGTATCCACTGTGCACCAAGCATCCTTCTCACCTCCACCTGACCCCTGCTGAGCACCTGATGGGAAGAGGGGTAGTCAGTGAAGGCTTCCTGGAAGAGGTGGCTCCTGAGATAAGTCTTGAAAGACAAGGGAGAATTAAGCGGACTGAAAATGGGGCCATTGCTGCCAGCAGATGCAGCAGCATGTACAAAACCAGGAAGGCATGACGCTGCATAAGTGATTATTGCCTTATGCTACGATGACACACGCCCCAGCTCAAGGGCAGAGGGAGAGGCTGGAGGACTCACGGGGGCACCAGGTCTGCCAGTTGGCCACCCTTCGCAGTTTGATTTCATCCTCCAGGTTCTAAAGCTGGAGCGTGGCCTGTCTGGGTTTGCGTTTTAAGTGGTGACCCTGGCAGGACAGTGGCAGCTGACTCAGAGAAGCTGTTGCAATAACCCAGGCGAGAAGAAGATGAGGGCTTGACCTTGAGCTGTGGTAGTGGGACAGGCGGAGAGGAGGGCTTTGAGAAACACATAGGAGGTCAAGTTGTCGGGACCCAGTGACTGATTGGAAATGTAGGAGGAGAGAGGGGGCAGAGTCAAGATGGCCTTGTCCTGGGCATGGTGGGAGGCTTGCAACCCCATCCCTGAGGAATGCGGGGTGGGGGGCAGGCTCCCAGACTCAAGGCTGATCTCTGGTTGAGACTGGGTGAGTGAGTCCTAGGTGCCTGTGAGCTGTGAAGGTGGCCAGAGACACCCAGGAAGCAGCTGGAAGCCCAGGGTCTAGAGGCGGGACAGAGGGCTGGGCTAGGCGTGGAGATCTGTCTGGAAGGGAGGGGCACGCCCAGTGTGGAACCACAGGGTGGTGAGATGGTGCAGGAAGGCATTCAGAGGGAGTGGGACCCATCCCTGCTCGTCCTGACCTTTAGAGAGTGGGTGCAGGAAGGGAGAAACCCACAGGAGATGAGGGTGGTCAGAGGCAGAGGCTAGTGATGGTAACATCATGTGGACTGAGGGAGGATGGGGCCTCACGAGTGGGCATGAGGGGAGGGCCTGCAGGAAAAGGGCTGCCGATGGCCCCCTGGGAAGGGTGAGGGTTGAGAGGGTCTCCTCAGGATGGGAGGGACATGGGCAGGCCTGGTGGGAGGGGCAGCCTGGGGAGAGAGGAAGATTCTGTCAGCTCTGGGAGAAATGGGTAATCCAGAGAGCTTCCAGTGCTGGGGTTCAGCACAGCACTGCCAGTGTGGCCTGGCAGGCTTAAGAGGGATGGGTGTGGGGGTCATGGAGATGGGGCGGGGGCAGCAGGTCACACCAGAAGGCCTTCATGTTCTCCTGAGGTCAGGCGTCTCTGGGATCCGAGGCGGAAAGAATGGAGAAGGATGAAGGTCGGTGAGGCAAGGAATTCATGTGGGAGACGAATGTGGGTGGCTGGCCAGGGTGGCCAAAGGACTTGGGGCTCACGTGGAGGGTCCAGCTGAGGCTGGAGACCCCACACGGATATCAGTCTCACATCTCCATAGATTGTGATTGGGTTGGCCCCTGTGATGTCTGGCTGGAGGAAGTAAGAGAAGGGTAGGGTATTGAGGCATCATGGGTGCTGGCAAGAGGGTCATTCTGACGACCACACCCCCAGAGAAGTTGGAGGATGCTGTCAGAGGGAAAGAAGAGAGGCTGGGGTTAAGATGGGAGGGGAGAAGCAGGTGCCCTCGCCCAGGGTGGCCGTGGGATTGTGGCAGGACTGGACCAGGGGAGAAGTTCCCTGGAGGGGAGAGCTGAAGGACCAGGGAATTCGGGTGTCGGGAGGCCACTCACACGGAGGCCGAGCCCACCAGCTGATGGCAGACTTGGAGTGGGGAGGAAAAGCCATGGTCTGAGGCTGGGTGGTGCAGGGGTGAAGAGGAACTGGACGGAGGGTGGGGTCTGAGAAGCATGAGGAGAGGGGAGGGTAGCCGAATCAGGCAGCAGGAACCCCACACAAAGAAACCCACCCTCCAGAGGGGCTGGTGGCATCACGGCTGGAAACACCCTCAGCGTGTGGGGATGTTGGGCCCACACAAGGAAGTGAGATGTGGGAACAGAAACGGTCTCTCAGAGAGGAGGGGGATGGCGATGAGGCCACAAGTGGCATGGTTCCTATCACGAGGTGACTACAGAGGGGTGTTAAAGGAAGTGGTTTCCAGGAGGACCAGTGGGGAGGTTTGGGAAGGAAGGTGGGTGAGGCCTGGTGAGGGGAGGGCTGGGACAGGGGAGGTGGCCTAGGGAGGTGCACCCTGAGCTGTTGGCTGAGATGCAGGGTAGAAAGCACGGTGCAGGGTTTCTAAGAGCAGGAGCCCGCGGGATGAGTAGGAGTTTTCCTGGTGAATGAAAGAGGTGGGGGCAGGGAAGAGTGGTCAACAAGACCAAACAGCCCTGCAAAGACCTTTCACTCATCCCACAAACACACGTCCAGGGTTCCTGGGCTTCAGGAACAGATTTTTCATGCCTGGGACACACCGGTGAACAGCATGTCGGTCCTTACTGACATGGATCTTATATTCTAGCTGGTGCAGAGGGAGGATAGAAAAAAACAACAGACAAGGTCGGAAGTGAGTTTTAGAGCATGGTAGAGGGTGATGAGGCTGTGGCAGTATTGGGGGGCAGGGGCTGTGCAGGTGATGGGCAGGGCTGGGAGGCCAGGTAACACTGGCAGTGTGGCGGTCAGGGCAGGCCCAGGAGATGCCAGCGGCTGGGTTTGCTCGGAGTTCCGCCTTGTTTGTTAGGGTTGAGGGTTTGGAGAGGTTCCTGAATGGTCACGCTGATGGAGGCATGTGGGAGAACCTGGAGGCAAGAAGAACCTTCTGGACTGGACGAGGAGGGATGGGGAAGGAAGCAGGAGGAAACACATCTCTATGGGCCCATGTGCAGGGCAGCCTTCCATCAGTCCCCGTGGGTGTGTCCTCAGTTTACATGAGAATACTGCGCCATGACACATTCTGACGACAGTGCAGTCCTGAGCACCTGGACTGACTTCCTGACGCATCCTCCCAAGCCCCTCATGAGGCTGGTGTCACTGTCTCCATCTCCTAATGACACGCCCGAGGCTCGGAAGTGTCCGCGCAGTGGCCAAGTTGGTAGACTCTAGTGACAGTCTGTGAGCTGTCTCCTCACTTACCAGCTGTGTGACTTTGGGCAGTTCCTTAACCTTTCTGGGCTCAGCTGCCTAATCTGGAAATGGGGAGGGTGAAAGCACCTGCCTTAATTCAGGGTTCTGAGAATCAAATGAGGTAATCACATAAAGCACATACAACAGGCCCCAGCACTCAGGGCACTGCGACTGTTATGACTGCCCAAGGCCACTTAGGTAGGAGGGGGAGAGAAGGGCTTTGGACCAGGGCCTCACGGGGCTGACCCCAGCCTCCTGCCCTGTGTGGCTCTGGACGTGCCCACCCAGGCTGGGGAGGAAGGAGCTGTGTCCCCCATCAGGCCTGTTCCTTTGCTGCGGGCATGTGACATATTGTGGTGTGATGTGTTTTCCCCTCATGGTGCAAGACGTGACTCAGAGGGACATGCTGGGGAAATGAGCTTCTTGGATTGCCCACCTCATCGCCCCTGCATTCTTTTGAATTTCTCTGAATCAGACTTTATATCTGGCTCTGCCATTCACCGGCCGTATTTATGCAGAAAACAGCCCCACATTTCCAACTTGCTCAACAGCCGTAAAGATTCGTCTCTGGCCCGGGGAGGGTAGCCAAAGACAGGAGGGGGAGAAGGAGGGAAGAAGAAAGAAAGAGCCAGCAACAATCAAAACAACCTTTTTCTCCCTGTGCAATCTGGGCAGCTTCCAGGAGGATAATGTCTTTCCACCGTGGGTCGCCCCCTCCCTCCCTGGCTGTTTTCGCAGGAAGCAGATCCTGGAGCATTTTCAATGTGCCCCTCGAGGCAGAACAATGAGGCCCTTGAAGCCTCGGAACCGCGCTTCCTCCAGTTATCCGGAGCCGCGCCGCGCCCCCTCTGGAGCGGGCGAGGGAGGCCGCGTCGCGAAGGGGAGCAGGCCATCTCTGGGGATCGGGAGGGGGGCGAGGCTGCGGGGCGCTGCGGAGCCGTACGAGGAAAGCCCATTAGCCAAATAATAGGTTTGGATCCGACTGTTTTGCCAAGGTACCCGGCATTTATCCGGCTCCCCGATTGGGGGCGGGGAGCTGGGAGGAGGCGGCGAGGATCCAATTACGGCTGCTCCAGCCGGGTCCCCGGGAGCCTGCGACGGGTCGGGCGGGGCGCGGCGGGAAGAGCGGGGATGGGAGCTTGGAATCTCGGACCGGCCGGCCTGGAGGCGCCCCAGCCCTGCGTCGCTGCACCCCGCGCTTCAATCCTGCGCCTCGCACCCGGCTCCCTGCGCCTCTGCACCCCGCGCCCCGGCCCTGCCCCCCGACCTTGTGCTCCGGCACCGCGCGCCCTGGCCACACGCCCCTGCACCCCGCGTCCCGGCCCTGCGCCCCGGCACCCCACGCGGGCTCCTCCCGCCCCGGCGGCTCAGCTGCCTCATTGTTTATTGTGGAGTCTGCCTCTCCCCCTGCCCGTCCCCCTCCCCCGCGCCCGTCCGCCCGCCCGCACTCCCTCCCTCCCTCCCGCTCTCCCTCCCTCCCGCTCCTTTCTTCCCTCCTCCCGAAAGAAAGAAGAGCCAGTCTGTGGAGACGAATGAGTCATGAATAAACAAACAGCGTGGGGGGGAGCTGTCACTCCGAGCTGACTTCCTGGCCGCTGTGCTCCCCGACCTCCTGGCGGGGCACAGAAGCCAGGCTGGCTGCGGTGGGGGCGGAGGCTGGTGGGGGTGGGTTGGAGTGGGGTGGGGTGCACAGGACCCCAGTTCTCCAGCGATCGTTGACCACAGCCCTCACAAGCATCATGGCCCTTAGAGTGAGTGAGTGTGACATGATGTCCCCAAACCCCTATGTCCATGTGGGCTGAAGGCTGTGAGTGGATTCCCTTGGGTTGGACGACAGCCATCCACCACAGAAAGGCAGTGCACAGGGCGCTTGCTGTGGTCGGCTGTGCCCTGTGTAGATCATCCTCCGGGAATGTGCATGTGTCTGCTGGGTTGTGTAGGTGTGGCTTCTGCTGGGTTGTGTAGGTGTGGCCTTCCCGCGTGCATGTCTAGTGTGTGCAGCAGACGAAAGGATGCCCGCCACAGGGATGTGTGTATATGTGTCCTGTGCATTAATATACGTCTGGGGTGTGGATACACAAGAGTATGTGTACATGTGTGTGCTGGAGACCCGTGTGTGTGTGTGTGTGTGTGTGTGTGTTGTGTGACCCTTTTCCTGACTCTGAATTTACTTCTGCCACTTTAAGTTTTGAGAGTCTTGTTTTATGCTTGGCTCTTCTCTACTCAGAGCTCCCTTGTGAGCTCCTGTGGGTCATTTGGGGCCGAATCTCCCCATCAGTGAGGCCCCAGGGCCCCAGCAGACCTCCAGGGCCTGGCCTGGCTGGCCTCAGCGTCCACAGCTGTGGCCACACGCAGGCTGACAGTGCTGACTCATGCCTGGCGAGAGCTGAGTTTGACCAGCGCCCAGGCTGGGTGAGCCCCCCTTGCGGAGAGGAAAGGGGCCTGTGCCAGCCCAGACATTCTGGGGGCTTGTGACCGCAGGAGATTAGAGGCAGGGGCAGGAGTAAGTCATTTCTTCTGCTTCCCTGGCAACCACACACCCTCACATGTGTCTACGCCAAGGCCAACGCTGACGGCTGGGCCTTCAGGAAGCAGGATGGTGAGACCAAGGCTGTGACTCAAGCTACAGCCCAGGTCCCTGCTGTTTGGCTGGGTCTAGAGCCAGGCCAGCTCTGGCCCTGCCCCCTCCCCATGGGCTTGCCCCAGCTCCTTAGGCTCTCTAGCTCCTGGGTAGAGATTTGCACACAAGGACAGATGCCCCCAAAACTGAAGCAGGCCGCAGGTTTGCCGCCTTCCCCCCATAATCACTGGCTCCTCCAGGCACCCTACCACCTCCTCTTTGCTGGATTTAGTCTCCTGGCACTGGAATTATAGCCTTGGTTGTGGGCCTGATCAGGGGGGCAGGCTCGGGGGCTGGGGGCCGCAGGCCAACCCTGGCCATTTCCCTGTCTCTTTCCCATCCTTCAGGGGGTAGGCCGGGAGACAAGGATCAACATAGGTTGGGAGGCAGGTACATGTGGGTCTACAGCCTGACTCCTTCATTTGCTAGTTTTGTGACTTAGGGAAAGTCACTAAACCTCTCTGAGCCCTCTTTCCTTTTCTTCAAAATGTGCATACTGACCCCCTACCCCAAGGAATGGTTGCAAAAATGAAAGAGAAAATGCCTGTGAACCCTGAATGCCGAGCTTGGCACGGGACTGAGGCTCAGGAAGGGAGGGTCTACTCTTTGTCCATCCCCAGCCCTAATCTCAGGGCCCAGAATTTTGCCGACCCAAGCTTGTTTGTCCCCTGACCCAGGGAGGTGCTGGGTCCTCTGGACCTTGGCTGGAATTTGAGGACTTGGAAGCAGTGTTGTGTGGTAGTTGGGGGTCTCTGAGTCCCAGAATGGCACTGGGTCAGGATCAGCCTTTAAAACCAAGCTGGGCTTGGAAGGATAACTGTGACTCACAGCATCTTTCTGGAACTTTCCCTGTGGGAAGAAGTCTCCACCTCTCGGGTCATATTCTCGCTGTACCTGGACTGGTCTTGACATGTGAATACATTTCGTTTGGTCTATGTAATAAAAAAAACAACCCAGTCAATACTTAGTAATGAAGACATTTTATGTGAAAATATGAATTTCCAATTTCCCTGCAATAATGAGGGAATTTGGCCATGCTGGGCTCACGTTTTTACATGGCAATTGTGTGCTGGAGCTGATAGCAGGGGCCCTTTCAGGCTGGTCATGTGCTCTCCAGTTTACCGCAATCTCCACCACTCCTTACTGCAAGTTCCCAAACTTGAGCATGTGGATAATCACCTGAGGACTTGTTAAATTACAGACTGTGTTTCTGTGTCAGTGGGTCTGGGGTAGACCTGAGAGTTTCTAACAAGTTCCCAGGTGATGCTACTGCCATTGGTCCAAGGTTCCCCTTTGAGCATTACTGGGCCACCTGATGCTGATTTATTAACATGCTGGGCCTGTTGCTTTTCTGAATAGTAGGGAAATCTCAGAGTGCACAACTCTAACAGACGTAGAAAAATAAAAAAGGACAGGGAGTATCATTTGTTCTAGCAAAAAGGGGAAGCGTATATTTCCTTGGGAACATAAAAGATTTTCCCTTGTGTTTATATGCAAACACTTTGCATATATGTCAAATAAACACAGCTTAAGGTGCCACAGTGATGTCTGCCCTGAACAGAACGTGAGGAACGTGCTGTGCCGTGCTCTGCACTGGTTCTTTTCTTTTTTTTCCCCCTTTCATTTTATTTTTAAAATTTTTTTGTAGTCTTGCTTTGCTGCCCAGGCTGGTCTTGAACTCCTGGCCTCAAATGATCTTCCCGCCTTGACCTCCCAAAATGCCGAGGTTATTGGCGTGAGCTGCCGTGCCCTGTTCCTGTGCTGGTTCTTACACCTGCCTACCTCACTCATTGTCTTTAGCTGAGTGGCCTTGCAGGTGTTTGAGTGTGTGACCCTGCCCATTGCTGCTTGTTCATTAATAGAACAACTGTGATTTGAACCGGTTCTATTGCTGCACTGTGTTAGGATGTGGAGACACAGAGTGAATAAGACAGACCTAGTCCCTGCTGTCATGGGGTTCATAGACCACTGGGACAGACAGACACAAAAAATTGACTGGATAGATAAAAGAAGGAATTATGAATTGTGATAACTGGGATGCTGAGACAGAGAGTCTTGGGGTACATGGGACCCTCTTTTTTCTAGTGATCAGGGAAGCTTCTCTGAGGTCCCTATCCTTTGAGGGAGGGGTTGGGAAACACATGGGATCTTGGACCAAGTCAGCTTGAATCTCTGTGCTAAAAGATGGCGCCCAGCCTCAAAGACTTTTCCTGGCTCAGTGTTGCTGCCCCCAGGTCTTCCCCACCACTAGAGATTGTATTCCCCTTTAAAGCTTGGGTTGCTCTTCACCAAACTCAGGGAACATTCCTGACCTTCTGACACAGGCATGTGCTCTCTCTCTCAATTGCTCTAACCTGGAGCTGCGCCTGCTGCCTATCGCTCACAGTGCCAGTACCCAGCTCACAGTGCCTCGTGTTATCACTCCGTGGCTTCATGAACCTCCACGGGTGTCTTCAGGAGGCCATGCCACCCCTTGGTTAGATACTTCGTCTCTCTGGACCTCAGAACCCTCAGGACCATCCTGTCCTACACTCATATACAGATGAAGACACTCACCCCAGTGCTTTTGCTGTCCCACTCTTCCCCGTCAAAGGGCAGGACTCTTCCTTTCTCTCGACTTTCCTCGCAGCATCTAGTCCAAGGTTGAGCACAGAATGGGGCATCGACTGGGAACTGATACTTCTCACATTTGCGTCTCCTACCATGGCTAAGGAATCTTGCCTAGTTATGGCAAACCTGTGGCACATTCTTTCCACATTGTGCTCACAGCAGACATTACAAATCAATCATGGCACTTTCTTGTTGAGCCCACACAGAGCATCTGGATCCATTTAACACAGGAAGCTGATGCCAGTGAATTGGAGTTGCCTTGCGTGATGAAATTGATTAGCCATTCCTATTTTAGGAAGAGGTATCATATTACGTGAGCCTCACCTGGCCTCCTGAATATGTAGACACCTGGGAAGTGGACCCAGGATGGGGTTTTCGGCACCTGGGCGTGGAGGTGGGAGCCGGACTGGCTCGTTGGTTAATGGGAAGAGAGCTACGGGAAGCTGATTGTCAGTGGACAGAGATGAAAAGCACTTCTTTGCCTCTCTTGAGAGTGAGGACATGAGGGCAAGAGGCTTCTCTGGGAGGCCTCCTGGAAGAGGGAGGCCTGGAGTTGAACTAGTCAACTGAGACCTGCCCCTCTGTCCCATCTAAGCTGAAGAGTCACCCTTCTGCAAGGGCAGAGGTAGCCCAGGGCACTTTGCAGAGCCCCTGTCTAAGCAAAAGAAGCCTTCATGGAAATCAAGTGTGTGTATTTGTGTTCCAGGAACATCAATATGTTTGGCAGAGCTGTGGTCATCAGGGAGATGCACAGGGACACTGATGTCTGTCAAGGCTCCCAATGGGGCTGGGGTTCCCAAACAATTGTCTGGATGTCTTGCTCTGTGCAGAGGCCTGGTCGTGAGATAGACCTGGCTCCTCAGGCTCTGGACCCCAGGACTGGAAGTCAGGAAAGTGGAGTGAATGTGAGGGCCTCCCTGCCCCCCCTTGCCAGCTTTCACGGCTCTGTTTGCCTTCTCTCCTTTGGCTCAGGCTCCCCGAGCTGGCTGTGGAGGTGTGTCAGCCCTCCGGTCACTGGTGCCTGGCCCTAGAGTGAAGAAATGGCTGACCGAATGAATGATTGGCACCTCTCTTTCCATGGGCTCGTCATGTGTTCGTGCTGATTGAAGTCTGTCATGTCTGCTAAACCTGAAGCTTCACGCTGGCAGAGCTGAGGCTGGGAGCCTTGCAACTGTGTCCCACGGCAAAGCACTGCTCCCGCACGATGTGGAATTTCATGGAGCCTAGGAGAAGGTCATGTGTTCATACTGTGCCTTTTGGGCTCTGCTGAGTGCTGGGTCTGGGTCATGATGGGTCTTGGGCAGTTCTGGAGCTGGGGCCCTAGTAATAATCCCTGAGAACATGGGGCTCTCCAGCTGCGGGCATGGCTCACTGGTCCCCGAATGCCACTACCGCATCACCTGTTATGCCCTCCCCCCCAGTTCCATGCCTGGAGCGCTTTCCCGGGTCTAGTTCAGCCCATCTGAAGTCCTCTTGATTCTTCAGGTTTGACTCCAGGACCACCTTTTCCAGGAGGCCTTCCGGAGAGGCCTCTTGCTCTCCCTGCACCCTTGGCTCATACCTACTGTCCTCACAGGATCTGCAGTCCCCATACAAGTGTCCATGAAGGCTGAGGCCACCCCTCTCCCTGCAGGCTGAAAGAGCAGGTGAGAGCCCAGGGGCCTCGGGAAAGGCTTCACTGGACTACATGAGCAGCCCCTGTCCTGGGGCCCTCTGCACCCTCTCTGGGGGGTGGGTGGCTTTCCCCTGGAAGAGAGCCATCCCTCATCTCCATGCACAAACAGACCTGGCCTGGCCTCTCCACAAGCTTGGCTTCTCAGCTTCAGCATCAGGTGCCAGGCCTTGGAGATGGGAAATGCATGGTGTGTGGTGTAGGCCCTGGCCTGCACTGCAGCAGGATGTGTGGGGTCTGCGGTGACTCAGCGTGTCTCGTTCAGGTTCCTCGATTGTAAAATGGGACACCTGTTCCCATCTCATTAGGTTTTGTGGAGATAACAGGCGCTTGGGTGTCTACTCCCTCCTGCCTCAGCCTAGAAGGTTTTCCCCTTCCTCTTTTCCCGGATAGTGCCAGTCATCCTTCAGAAGATCTGGGTTCAATGTCACCTCCTCCAGGAAGCGCCCCCCATTACGAGTTCCAGTCAGGTTCCCTCATTGTGGAGTCCCAGCCTCTTCTCCAGTGGGTCTTGTCCATGTGTATGAGTCTGTATTTAGATTCAGCCTTCCCCTGTTAGACGCTGAGCTTCCTGAAGGCAAGGGCCATGTTTGCTTCACTTCCCATTTTATCCCGTACCCAGCATGGGACCACACTTCAAAGGCAACCAGGGAGTATTTACTAAGTACATGACACATTTATTTTTAAAAATTAATTAATTAATTAATTATTTTTGAGTTGGAGTCTCACTCTGTCGCCCAGGCTAGAGCACAGTGGCACACTCATGGCCACCGCAGCCTCGACCTGCTGGGCTCAGGTGATTCTTCCACCTCATCCTTCCAAGTAGCTGGAACTACAGTCGTGCACTAACACGCCCAGCTAATTTTTTATTTATTGTAGAGACAAGGTCTCGCCAAGTTGCCCGGGCTGGTCTCGAACCCACGGGCTCAAGCAATCCACTCGCCTTGGCCTTCCAAAGTGCTAGGATTACAGGCTGAGCCACCAAGCCCAGCCGTACATGACACATTTAAAGTACTTCACTCCAGTGGGGATCCAGTCAGTACACTGCAGCTCTTTTTACCAAATGCAAATGTGGCCCCTTATCCAGCGGTCAGGGGGATGTTCTATTGCTCTACATCTGGCCTGAGCCGGTCTGCCTTCCCTGGGAAGTGCCTGCCATGCTGGGTTTCTCTGTCCTGATGCAGGGAGGGTAGAAGGATGGCCAGGTGAGCTGGGCCTGAGGTCTGAGCCCGCAGGGTCGGTCACGGCCTGAAAGGAAGCCTCCTAGGATCCATCCTGGGCAGGAGAGAAGGTGGGAAGTCTGCCTCTGCATGCAGCTAAGAGGAGGGGTCTGTGCTAACTGCTCTCAGCCTGGGTTTTTGGGTTATTGTCCAAACTCCCCAAACTGTGTCTGGCTTTTGAATCTCTTCTGATCACAAGCCTGGGGCTCAAGCCATCCAGGTCCTGGGTCTTCTATTTTATTCCCCCAGGCTTCAGTTTCTTCATCTGTCAAAGAGGTGGGATTTTGAGGATCTAGTGGATAACTAGCACCCACAGCACTTTACAGTTTGTAGAACCTGTCATATGTTTTCTTGACAGAACGCGGAATCCCTTTTCTGAGATGAATGGGTGCTAAAGAAATGAGATGGCCACACAAGAAAGTTCAGGGTGCCATGGTGTGGGTGCCACTCTGGGGGGCACTGTGTGTATGGATGCAATCGTGCCCCTTGCGACAGAGTAAAGCAGCGGTACCGTGGTCTGGGGTGGACGAACGATCACTACAGCGATCTCTGTCCCATGCTTGGAGGAGACAGAGTCTGGGCAGGAGTCTGCTCTGCTGGGCCACACCTTACCCAGACTTCTCAAATCAATAACTGGTGTCCCTGGGTACTGAGGGTGGTAACCTTGGCGACCCTTTGCCCTGGCCCTGCTCTGCT
This sequence comes from Tarsius wallacei, assembly GCA_963574415.1. Classification (NCBI taxonomy): domain Eukaryota; kingdom Metazoa; phylum Chordata; class Mammalia; order Primates; family Tarsiidae; genus Tarsius; species Tarsius wallacei. The sequence goes on from CAUYQG010127177.1 coordinate 12,275, forward strand.
TAGGTGAAGACCTGAGGGCTGGACACACTTATGTGGGGACACACCTGCCTATCTGTGCACACGAGTACACACGGGCACAAGCTCACAGGCACACAGGCACGTGCACAACACTCTGGCCTGACTGCTCCCTTGCCTGGGCCTGAGTGAGTGTCTCAAGTCCTTTTCTATGCAGAACACACGGAAAAATGATTCCCAAGCAAGAATATTCTATCTAATTCCCTCCTGCCTCCCACCATCTCCATTCTGCAAACTGGGAAGCTGAGGCCAGAGAGGGCAAGTGGTTTTTCCAGGGTCCCACAGCAGAACAGTGTCAGTGCCAGTAGCAGCATGTGTGACACCAGGATGCCCTCATCTGTGTCAGGGTGTCCCGGCCAGGTGACTTCTCTCTGCTGGGGCGGGTGATTCCAGTGAACTCTCCCCAGCTCAGCATCCCCATTGCATGGATGGGGAAAACCAACTTGGCAAAGCTCCCTGCCTCCCCGCTGCCCCCCAGGGCATCCACATCTCCGATCACGCAGATTGAGACTTACAGGCTCTGTGCTGGAGCCCTGGGCTGTGGGTTTTGCCCCACATTGTTGGGAAATTCCAGGTTTGTAGCTGCAGCCAGGAGAGCAAAGCTCACTCAGACTGTAACGTAAAATTTCGTAAACAGGGTTCCCACCCACCCAGGGCTGCCTGCCCCAAGAGTCCTGCCCACTGCATGGGTCCATGTGCCCAGCCGGCAGCCTGGCGGGGCCAACCTCCTGCACGCCCCCCATGCTGCAGACAAGGCTCCTTCCCGGCCTCTTACCTCCTCAGCCCTCCCCGCCCTCCTGCTGGCAGGCTGTGGTAACAAGATGCCCTTTGTGTGCTGGGCGGGGGAGGGGGCTGCGGGCCGGCTTCTGCGAGGCTTCTTGCTGCTGAGTCACAGCTCCCCGCCAGGCTCTGGGAACAGAGAGTCGCAGGTGACTGGCCAGGCGGCACATAGCCCAAGACCTTGGAGATGACCTCAGACAACCCCTCCTTTGCATGGGCGGGGAAATCGAGGCTCAGAAAGGGGAAGGGGCCGTTTCATGCTTTCCTAGGGCAAATGTCAGGACGTGGCACCTCTTCCAGTGGTCCAGGGGCTCCCAGGCATGTCATGTGGTCATAATAGTGTCCTACTTGTTCCCAGAACGCCTGGGTGTGTCTGTGTGTCCACACTTGTGTGCACACATGCTCAAATGTGTCTGTGTTCAAGCATGTGAGCATCGAGGGTGCAACCATGTGAGTATGTGCTAGTGTGAGTTGGTGTGTAAGTGTGTTTGCCTTTCTAGGGTCCCCCTGCCTTCTCCCAGATATACCCTGGCCTGTCCTCAGTGGCACTGCCCCTTCCATCTGCCTTTCAGCTTATCCCTGCCCCCTGCAGGGGGGCCCCACCCAGGGCAGGTGAGTACCTGTGACAGCAATTGATTACCTGACAAGTCACCCCCTGAACCCGAGGTGGTGCATCTCTCTGTCTCCCTGCACTGTGCTGTGTGGGACTCAGCAGTGCAGGCCCAGATAGATCTATGTGCCCTGGAGACAGGCTGCCTGGGTTTGAATCTTGGTCCGGTATACCTTAGCTGTGTGACTTTGGCAAGCTATTTCTTTTCTCTGAGCCTCCATTTTCTCCTTCTGATAATAATAGCCTTGCCTCACAGAATTGTTATAGGGATTACATTTATACCTGTAAAACTCTTAGAATAGGCCCTTAAGGAATATTAGGTGTATTATTACTGTTATAATAATTAATATTAT
>CAUYQG010127179.1:0-10834 GCA_963574415.1 Tarsius wallacei
TTTTAGTTATTGTCTCACAACTCCAAATTCACTCTTCAGCACTGTCTTTGTCGTATTGGGACAGAGACTCTGCCTACATTTCCCAAACCCTTCTGCCAGCTGGCCTCCTGTTAAGTTCTGCACTAGAGAGAGATTTGAAGGTGGGATGAAGAAACAAGCACCTTCTGCCTTCCTTCTTCCTTTTGCTTAGTGTTTCGGTGGTGGCTCTTAGCCCCGGCTACAACAGCCAGCTCCTGCTTGAGCATTTTGGGGCACCCCATAGCTTCTCTAGCCCTCAGAGGTACCAGCTACAACCTGCCATAAGCACTCCTCAGATAACTGAGCCCCAGCTACACAGGTCCCCTACTCTGATGTTCTAGCTTTTGACAACCCCAATCTCCTCACATATGTTCCCCAGGGATAGGGTTGGTAACATTTCCAGGTGAGCTCGGTGCCAACCATTGATTCTTTCTGTCCTCCAACACCTGTGTAAAAAATTCCCTCTAGTAAGTTCCCTCTAGTGAAATCTTTAGTATGGTTTATGTTTTTCTGGCTGGACAGTGAATGGTGTACTCTGGGTTTATAAAAATGAATGATAACCTTCCCTACCTACAAGGAGCTCACAGACTCGTTAGGAGATAAAAACAGTCAAATAAACATACTTCAGGATGGTGAACAGCCCATCTTTATTTCCTTTCCAACCCAAGATCATAATAAAATGATAGTACAGACATTAAACACTCAAACTATATATAACATAGAGAATGGGGAGAAGGAAAACACATCAGCAGAGCATTTCAACAAATTTCTGGAGGTTAGAAGGTAGACCACACATTACGGATGAAATGAGGCAGAGGAAGCCACAGCCTGAAATACATGTAGAGAGCTCTATGGATAAAGTTGGAGATGGTCCTCCCAGCAGAGGCCCAGAAGTACCACAAACTCAGAAACACCAGTTATCATGGAGGGCAAGAGAGAGAGACCAGCTGAACACTAGAATTAACCAAACATACGTAGATTAACTTTTTCTCCATCCCTGCCCCCTTGAGCAGAATACTCTGCAGTCAGACAACCCCATAATCCAACCACCAGGGGAAAAAGCAATTTATCTCCAAAGAAATAGACTGAACCATCTGGGGAAAACCAGAACAGCCGGCAGGAATGTTGCTGCCCCTTGACAAACTCTTCTGGAACTTAGGATCCCCCATCTCAGCAGCAGGCTCCATGGCTACTTGAGTTAACATGAAATCTGTCAGTCAAGAAGCCTCCCTTATAGACACCCAGATCTAATGTTTGAGTGCATAATTCTTCATTTTTAAGAAGCTGAATACAAGCACATGCTCAGAATTTTAAAATTAAATAATATAAAGTATAGTCTAGACTGGGCTCAGTGGCTCAGCCAGTAATCCCAGCATTTTGGAAGGCCGAGGTGAGTGGATTGCCTGAGCTCACAGGTTTGAGACCAGCCCAGGCAACTTGGCGAGACCTCATCTCTACAATAAAATAAAAAATTAGCCAGTGTGGTAGCATGTGCCTGTAGTTCTGGCTACTTGGAAGGCTGAGACGGAAGGATTGCTGGAGCCCAGCAGGTCGACGCTGGGGTGGCCGTGAGTGTGCCAAGCCTTAAGCCTGGGCGACGGAGTGAGACTCCAACTCAAAAAATAAAATAAAATACAGTCTATTTATAATAATATAAACAGAGTGATAAGAATATTATAAAATTATATTATAATAATATAAAAAGAGTACAATCTCTCACTTTTCCCCATCTACCTTGTATTATTCTAGAGTTTTTATGCAAATACCATAAGAATATACAAAATATATTTGTATATTATTTTTCTTTAAAAATAGTATACGATGCACAATGACTAGTTGATATTTATTTTTTCAATATTATCCATTCTAATAGCTGTATAGTGGTGTCTTGTGTTTTTAATTTACACTCCCCTCATGACTAATGATTTTGAGCATTTTTTCATATATTTTTTTGCTATCTGTATCAGTTTTTTATAGCTTCTGTAACATAACAAACTTGATGACTTACAACAACAAAAGTGTATTCTCTCATAGTTCAGGAGGCCAGAAGTTTGGATACTCAGCTCAAATCAGTGTTCAGCAGGTGTCTTAGTCCATTCTGTGTTGCTATGATAGAATACTTAAGACTAGGTAATTTATAAAGAAAAGAGGTTTATTTAACTTACAGTTCTGCAGACTGAGAAGTTCAAAGGGATGGCCGTGGCTTCTGGTGAGGGCTTTTGTGCTGCAGCACGATATGGCAGAGGAGGTCAAAGGGGAAGTGGACATGCAAATGCGGGAAAGCTGAAGGAGTGTCCTGACCTTATAACAATCCACTCCTAAGAGCAAGAACTCACTACCACAAGAATAGCAGCAACCATTTATAAGTGATCTGCCCCATAACCCAAACACCTCCCACTAGGTCCCACCTCCCAACACCACCACATTGAGGATAAAACCTCAGCATGAGCTTTGATGAGGACAAACAAACCATATCCAAGCATATCCAAACCATAGCAGCAAAACTATGCTCCCTCAAAAGGTTCTGGGAGATGATCTTTTTTGAGAGGGAAGCCTTTTCTGACTCTAGGAGCAGTATTCCTTGCATTCTTTGGCTCATGGCCTCTTCCTCCATTTTCAAAGTCTATGGGTAATTTCATCTCTCTGACTCTGTCCTTCTGCTTCTGTTTGCTTTCTATCTTCAGCCATTTTGCGTTGCTATAACAGAATGCCTAAGACTGAGTATTTTATTAAGAACAGAGGCCTATTTAGCTCGTGGTTCTTCAGACTGGCAAGTTCAAGGGCTTGGCCTTGGCTTCCGGTGAGGGCTTTTGTACTGCATCATAACATGGTAGAGAATGTCAAAGAGGCAGTGGACACATGCAAAGCAAGAGGACCAAACAGAAGGAACCTGGCCTTAGATGGACCTAATACATTCTCGAGAGAACCAATCCACTGTCAACAGGGTGACAACTCACTACTGTGAGAACAGCACCAACCCATTCATGAAGGATCCACCTCCATGACCCAAACACCTCCCACTTGGCCCCACCTTCAACACCACCACATTAGGAGTCAAATTGCAATATGAGTTCTGGTGGGGAAACATCATATCCAAACTATGGCCTTCTTATCTCCTGTGGATACTTGTGATTGCATTTAGGTCCCACCTAAATAATTCAAGATCATCTCTCCATCGCAAGAGCCTTAACTTAATCACACCTTTTGCCTTTTAAGGGAGTATTCGCTCTTTGGGCATAAAAGGTAATATTCATAGGTTCCAGGGACTAAGAAGCAGATATCTTTGGATACCATTAGTTAGCCTACCACAATAGTCAATAAAAAGATTGGAAAATAAAGTTGATAAAATCTTACATAAAAGAGAACTAAGAAAATAGTGTGAGAAGAAAACAAGAGACATCACAGATCAACATAGAAAGTCCAACATTTTGTTAATAGTTATCACAAAAAAGAGAAAATAGAGCAGAAAGATAAAATAACACTCTAGAAGAAGGGTGAGTAATAGACTGAGTAAAGAAAAACAGCTATAAGGATTCTAAATCACATCTAGCACAGCAGTAAGAGATAAGCTTACAAACTGATAAATCAAGAAAGAGTAATTTATCAATTATCTGTAGATTAAAACAACAGCAAATAGTTATTTTGCTCATAAATGTGCAATTTAGATGGCAGCAGCTCATTTCCAGGCATCATCAGCTAAAACTGATCAAATAGGATCTGGAATATTTCCTTTTAAAGTGTTTCATGCACAAATATGACAAGTTGGGGTCCAGTGTGAACTGGGAACTCAGCTGGGGCTCAGGTCTGAGTGCCTAGGGCCTCCGTTCCTTCCTCATGGACAATTCTGCTTATTAGTTAGGCTTCCTACAGCACAGCAGCTAGGTTCCAAGAACAAGAGTCCCAAGAGAATAAGGCAGAAGCTCGTGACATTTTTAGTACCTAATCTTGGAAGTCACATAACATTACTTCCACAATAGTCTATCGGTCTTTTGTTCCTGAAAAAAAGAAGGTCAAAAATGGGCTGCCTCCAAGGTCTGAAGAGAGGAGACAAAACTACCTCTTCATAGAAGAATAGCAACTTTCAGGAGACAGGAGCTATTGTTGTGATACTCTTTAGAAATTGTAATCTAGCTCACACCTGTAACCCCAGCACTTTGGGAGGTGGAGTCAAGAAGATTGCCTAGGAGCCCAGTAGTTCAAGACCAGTCTCGCAAACTTGGAAAGACCTCATCTCTACAATCAATTAAAAAATTAGCTGGGCATGGTAATATGTGCCTGTAGCTCCAGCTACCTGGAAGTCTAAGGCAGAAGGATTACCTGAGCCCAACAGGTTGAGGTTATGGTAGCTGTGAGCGTGCCACTGTACTCCAGCCTGGGCAACAGAGTGAGACTCAACTTAAAAAATAAAAAATGAAAAAGCAGAAAATGAAAAGAAAATGTAATCTGCCACAATGGTCTTAGTATATTATTTGGGGATATAAAGTTACAAGCAGAAGAGCTAAATACAAAGTCAGTACACGGTGGCTCATGCCTGTAGTCCCAGTACTTTGGGAGGTGAAGGCAAGTAAATTGTTTGGGCTCAGAGGTTCGAGACCAGCTTGAGCAACTTGGTAAGATGTCATCTCTACAATAAATAAAAAAATTAGCCAGGTGTGATGTCGCATGCCTGTAGTTCCAGCTACTTGAAAGACTGAGATGGAAGGATCACCTGAGTCCAGCAGGTCGAGGCTGCTGTGGCCGTGAGTGTGCCACTGCACTCCAGCCAGGCAAAAGAGTGAGACCCTGACTCAAGTACACAAATTAATTAATTAATTAAAAGAATTAAAAGAGGTTGACCCTAGAGGATAGGGCTGGAGCTGGAAAATAGTAGCAGATGTGGGATGGTAAGGGGTACCATGATTTTTTTAAAAAACTCAAGCCCTCTGTGACACATTTTTAATCAAATGCATATATTAGTTTGACAAATTTTTTAAAGATTGTATTTAGAAAAATACAAATGTAGCTAAGATATAAACTGCTCTCTTAATTTTGCAAGTGGCACTTCTGGTCTCACATCTGCCGGTTCTCAGAATCCAGTTTCTTTACTGGTTTCCATAATAAAAATTATCACTCCAAATTTGGGGGTGGGGTTATTTTTTTATTATTATTACGGAGATTTACGAGGCCATGGACGAGGCTCACATTATACACAATCACTTGTTACATTTAGATTTTCCTGGATATAATGTTTAAATAATTTATCGCACTATTGCATGCATTTGATTTTTTTTTAAATCAAAAAATACAGAAGACTCCTAGTGAAAAGCATCCCACCTGATTCTACTCCTACTCCATTCTCCAGGGTCAGCTTCTTTTATTTCTTTTCAGTTCATTTTGTATTTATTTTTCTGGTGGTCCTTACTGGGCAAATTCTCTATTTAAGAGTTTTCCTCTCAAGTCTCCTCTCTGTCTTTTCAATTTTACCCTCTGGCCCCATAGACTCCTGTTCGACTTCCCCAACAGTAATTCACGCAGAGGCTCCTCTGGTTCTCTAAGTCCTGGGACATCTTCCACCTCAATGTGGAGGCTTAGTGTCAACTCCTGCAAAAGCCAATCAAAGCTACTCCTCTTCAAAGACTTGGGTATCCCCACAAAGAATGGTAAACCTGCTGCTCATAAAGAAAATTTCTACTTATTTTACACAAATGAGTAAAATATAGAGTAACATAATCAACAATGGAAGTACAACATGCTCAATGCCCACAAGAAAACACCAAGAAGGAATGACCAGCTCCAAGGAAACCAGAAAACACACTCAAGAAGGAAGAAATGGTCTGGTTGGTGGAAAACCCTTTTCAGAGAGACAGAAAGGCCTGAAAATGGTAAAACTCACACTGTATCTTAGGAGAATCTGCATTTTTGGAGAATAAAAGTCACGAGGGAAAGATGTGAGAAACGAGCCTTAAGTTAGTAAGAATCAGATGGTCTTTATACATGAGTCTAGGGAGCTGGACTTGAGCCCACAGTCCAAGAGTTGACATTTAAATGTCTGTAAATGTCAAACAGATCGGGTAAATGAGCAAAATAAGATCATTGAATGAGGGGGAAAAAAAAGGATAGGATACTGAGGGAAACTGGGGAAATAATGCCTTTCTAGATGGTACCGTTTAATTTTTCTTATGCAAAAATATAAGGTTAGCATTGCCAGAGCCTCCTGCTGTTTAATAACAGCAGACTATCCAGATTTTCTATCAGATTCCCCAATTTTTAAATGTTGGCAACTATTTCTTGTTTTTCCAGGCTCAGAGAGTATGGGACATATATATACATATATACATATAATATATGTATATATATATAATATACATATATACATATAAATATATATTTACATATATTTCAGATATATATAATCTGAAAGTTCGTTTCAACCATCAGGCCATGAGTTTTTACCTTTTCTAAAAACAATAGGCAACTATCTTTATAGCATTTTAAGACAAAGAGAAGTCATGGTCAGCTCTGCAATTTTAAAGATTGCACTCATGTCAGGATGTAGGAGGGATTGATGGAGAGAGGCAGGAAATGAGTGTAGAGAGATGAGAAGAAAGGCTTTTGCACTTAATCATTGGTAATAGATGTGCTGAGAGCTCAAACTAATGTGCAATGCTTTCATAATCAATTATTATTTTTTCATTTAAAGAGATAAAATAGCATTGAGCATTTCTTACTAGAACTGGACCACAAATGGTCACTGTGAACTTCCTTATTTCTGTAAATCTTGGGCATTACTTACACTTTCAGAGACAGAATAAATTTATCTCTTTATTACACTTCATAAGTTCCATTTTCTTCTCATAAATGTATGTCAGTAGTAATAGAAAGAAAGATTATACAACTGGCTTTAGAAAGACAGCTCATTGAACCCTACCCTCTGCTTCTGTAGTATATCAGTTTTAGACGTAAACAGAGATATTTTCTGCAAATGGCTCCCATGTTCCTGCATCTCTGAATGTACAATAGACAGTACAGGCCATGAAATCAGAATGCTTTAAGCAGAACATTCCAAATAGGAAATTTGTCTAAACATGAGTCTTGTTTTTACTATCATTTAAAGATGTCTTTATTATTAAATTAACTTTTAAAAAGGAGTAAACAGGGGAAGAAAAATAGAGAAGGAGAAAGAGAGCACACAAGATTATCCATCTGTTTTTCAATAACACCAAATACTTCTGTTTCTATGTGCTAAGACATATAAATATATCGCATATGTATATAATTTCCAACACGAAATTATGGCAACTAAGCAACAGATATAGAGAAAATTGTAGCCACTTTCAGTATATTTTTAAGATTTTTCTGAACCAAATCTTTACAAAGTTTCAAATACTGTCTTAGTTTCATGTTCTAACCAATTAAGTCAGTGAGAAACTATGTTCTCTGGTTCCATAGACAGGATCTGTCAGGTGCTGGCCAAGCCTGGCCCCATCTCACTCCACAAGTTCACAGGGTGTGCCTGGGAATCAAGCCAATCCCACTTGTCCCCAGAACGAAAAGGAAATGAGATACTACAGCAATATTGCATTTTGTGCCAGTCAGGCTTTGAAGATGGTCCAGGCTTCAGTGATATTATCAGTCATTTGCAGCCCAGACCAGCACAGGAAGAAGTCAAGGTTCACATGCAGGAAGGGAGCTCTGGCCTGCTTTCCCACCAAGTCCTGGGCTCTGGGCTCTGTTCCCACTATTTCTAAGCTTTCTTTTTTTTTTTTTTTTTTCTTTCCATGAAGATATGTATGAATATGACCCTTCACCAGAAACATGACTCATTACTGTAAAATTCTCTTTCTTTATGGGGATAAAAATTAACACTCTCACCCACCATGTGTTTGGGGTAGACTAGTTCCTACTTTTGTCTATGGAGCCTCAGCTTAAAGAGAATATAGATCCTATCTCTGAGATCAGAGTAAAGGGAAAGAAAAATTCCTGTGAATCCTTGGGGAATTGTGACAAAAAAGAGATATGTTCCAAACATCCTGAGTTGAAAATTGGAATACATTTTCTCATAAAAACAACCATTAACTTCCCAGGCAAGTTCATAAAATCCTAGTTAATCCATAACATTCTCAGAATATTTCAGAAATTCCTGTGTATGTCAACCACTCTGTTCTCATTTTTTCCCGGCTTGTTTTTTCTTTAACTGACTGGCATGGATATTATTTTACTTTGCCATATTCTCCAGCTCTTTTCACTCACAGTCCCATATGTGCAACCCACCAGATATTTAAAACTCTACATAGGCTCAATTGATGAGTTTTGTAGCTGTAGAACTGCCTACCCTACCTCAGGCCATGGACAGAGTGTGGATATGGTCCACAGCTCTTTCTTTTCCTTGTATACTAATAATCTTCAGCTTTCATGGAAAATGTGGAAAAGTTTAAGGCCTCTTACTATAAATGATGATTTGCCAGAGAAAGGTTCATTTGTATATAAAAATTTTATAGATAAAATCAATTGACTAATGAAAAAAGAATAGTTTGTTTATTATAAGGGGTTGAGAGAAGTGCTCACTACATAAGGAAAACAAATCACTCTTCTTAATCGTAAGAGTTCCCTCCCCTTATATTTAGAGAGAACAGAGAAAAACAAAGAGAAGTACACTGAACTTTTGAAATGTACAGACTGGATGATTTTAATACAGCTTGTCAAAGTCTCAGTGTGTGGATAGGTGTACAATCCACATTGTGTACCCTTGAAGAGTGATGATCAAGCTTCAGTTTGGCTCCCATTGACTTCCTCAAGACAGTCACCAACAAAATTCAGCAGATTCCTAATATTGGCCTGACTTCTCTCCACCTTACCCCTCCAGGTTAGAGCTTATCACTCCCTAACTCTGATCTCCTGTAAATAATACCCCACCTCCCCTAGCCCAGATGTTCTCCTCCGGTCTCCTCGAGACTACAGTTGAGGCAATCTCATTCTTCATCAAGTATCTTGCTAATTATATAACTACAGTATAAATTCTGTGCCTAGATTTCTTCAGGTCCTTTCTTTTGACTCTCAAAAATCCCATTTGGAGGAAATAATTTTTTTTTAATGTTGTCATTTCTCTCTCTCTCCTTCTCAAGGCAATAAGAATGCCCTAGAGAAACATGGAGAAAATTTACTTATAAGGAAATGGGAAACAAAAACACAAAGAGCATTGTTTCTAGATATTATGTGACTGCAAATCAGTAATCCAGCACTATCCTCACCTGATCATAAAGGAAAGAGAGCTCATGGTCCTTCTCATTAGAAAAACAGATGGAAGAAATACTTGACTGGTCCAGCTAAGTCCTCCCATCCCTGATTAAGCACTCTGGCTAGAAAAATGGGGTACTGTGATAAGCCCATCTCATGGTATAGAAAAATCAGACTCATCAAAACCACATATTTGGGCTAAGGCAGTGTCAACAATTATTTGAAAGAAGAGGAAAGCACTTTTCAAAGGAGATAAAATAATAAGTGTTTTCTATAGAAGAGACTACTCTAAAAGTCATTGTGGAAATAATTCCTGAGACAGTTTAAAAAATGATTACAATAGATAAAGTCTTGCCGGGCTCGGTGGCTCAGCCTGTAATCCCGCGCCTTGGGAGGCTGAAGTGAGTGGATTGCCTGAGCCCGCGGGTTCGAGACCCGCCTGGGCAAGTGAGACCTCATCTCTACAATAAATCAAAAAATCAGCTGGGCGTGGTAACGCACGCCTGTAATTCCAGCTCCTTGGAAGGCTGAGGCGGAAGGATCGCCGGAGCCCAGCAGGTCGAGGCTGCGGTGGCTGGGAGCGGCCACTGCACTCCAGCCTGGGTGACAGAGTGAGACTCCAACTCAAAAAAAAAAAAAAGTCTTTATCGTGTACAAAAGGGAGAACAGAAATGTATTCAAATATATATAATACTTGGCATATATAAAATTATACATATATCCCCAGTGCTATAAATGAGATCAATCTTGAGAAAGTTTCTCCAAAATGATTCTAGGCCTGCAAACTATTCACATCAAGAAGTTTCTTCCTAAATATGATATAATCCAAAATCCGATAATTCCATCAAGTTCAGTGACTCAGTGACCTGATTTAGGTCATTTATTAACCTCAGTCAGAAAATGCTGCACTCAAAGTGGATGATTAACCTCCACTCCCTAATCCCCATGTCTTAAAATCCTTCAAAATGCAGGTCAACTTCTCAGGTAACCAGGAATACCTTGGTTACCCTGGAACTGGAAAAAAGAGGATTATAAGAACTGAACTTATTATTTCCTGGTTGGAATCTCATTTACACCACCATCCTCAGAACACAAGAGAAGATGACATTCCAGAACACTACGGTGTTATACCAAAATGACTGAAGAAGAAAAAAAAGCTGACTTTCTTTTTAATTAAAAAAAGAGAGCTGGGCTTGGTGGCTCAACCTGTAATCCCGCACCTTGGGAGGCTGAGGTGAGTGGATAGCCTGAGCCCGCGGGTTCGAGACCCGCCTGGACAGGTGTAACCTCATCTCTACAATAAATAAAAAAAAATTAGCCGGGTGTGGTAGCGCGTGCCTGTAGTTCCAGCTACTTGGAAGGCTGAGGCAGAAGGATCATCGGAGCCCAGCAAGTCGAGACTGCGGTGGCCGAAAGCGGCCACTGCACTCCAGTCTGGGCAACGGAGTGAGACACCAACTCAAAAAAAAATTGCTATAGAATAAACTTTCAATTAAAATTGTTCAAGAGTAGATAAAGATCACCTTATCTGGGAATTTCAGAGTAGAAACTAGCCTACCAGCATGCCAGAGTTCTATGGAGGGAATCTTTGTTTGGGGTAAGA